>JAHXMU010000725.1:0-19542 GCA_019455685.1 Philornis downsi | reverse complement strand
TTTTAAATAACCCCAAAGGAAAAAGTCTGGAGCGGTTAAATCCGGGGAACGCGGAGGCCAATTAAAATTGCTTGTACGCGAAATTATTCTTTCACCAAAGATGTCGCGTAAAAGAGCCATTGTGGCCCTCGCAGTGTGCGCTGTGGCTCCATCCTGTTGTAACCATATTTGCGGATGGTTTTCCACGGCTGGCCTTACAAAATTTTCCAACATGGCCAGATATCGATCAGCATTGATGGAAATGGCAACACCTCGTTCATTTTCAAAAAAATATGGGCCAATGATCCTTTCTGAAGAAACACCGCACCAAACAGTACACTTAACTGGGTGTAATTGTCGTTGATGAAGTACTCTCGGGTTTTCCGTAGCCTATATCCTACAGTTTTGCTTGTTAACGAACCCATTTAATTGGAAATGGGCTTCGTCACTCATAACTAAGTTATGAATAAAATTAGGATTCGCTTGTGCTTTTTGCTGGAAATAAATTGCATAGTCAAGTCGTTGCTGGTAATCTGTCGGTTTCAATTCTTGGACAATTTGAATTTTTATGGAAACATTCTTATGCTATGCAAAATTCGCTGCAGCGACTCTCTTGAGATGCCAAGTTGTGTCGAACGTCTCCTGGTTATTGTTTGTGGATCCTCCTGAATACTCTCCTGTACCACTTGAATATTGTCATCCTTGTGCGCCGTTCGTCGTCTGCCAGCACCAGGAAGGTTCCTTACTGCTCCTTGTTCTCGAAAATTTGCAACAAGACGGTTTATTATTGACTGAGAGGGTGCAACCCGCACATTAAATTGACGACGGTATGCACGCTGAGTCAACACAATGGACCGTCGATTTACAAAGTAAATTTCAACGATTTGGGCACGTTGTTCAGTTGTGTATTGCTCCATTATAAATTCTCCAAGTCTTCTTTACAAAATACTAAAAAGAAAAGAAAAAAAAAAATTATAATAACAAAGTTATAAGGAATTCACACCACTTCGTTCATTCTGGGCCACTCTGTATTACGCTCTGAGTAGATCTCATTATTTTCTAGAATTATGAGACCGACTACAAACAGCAGAAATTTGTATACCTATACATGAAGATATAACTTGAATCAACAGCACGCTTCTAAATATCTTGCAGCTTAGAACTTCTTAAAGCTTCCGTCCTTCTCCACATACATATTTCCCATATAACTTTAGCCAACCGCTCCGGTGATTTCAAAGACTTCAGCAAATCTTCCATGCAAGTGTGATCAATCATTTCGAGGATTCATACTTATTGGCATTTTTTTTTTTGCTACTTTATAGAACAACCTGAATAACAAACATGGAGGATCATTGAATCAAATGCAAACAGAAAAAAAATTGTATTAACCAAAGAGGAGAACATTAAAGGTGTCATCGAATCTACCTTAAAGTTTATCTTAAGGGATGTAGAAGGAATCCTGTTAAACGAGTCGTAATAGGTGCCTTTTCTTAAACGACTCTAACACCCTCAAGCAACATTTTATGAATATATGTAGATTTCGTCCCAAACCCTTTTTAAAATTATTAAGCTTCTGTTTAAGTTTTGCAATTTCTCTTCGGAGAATACTACACATGGCAACCCTTTCCCTAGTTTCCTACAAACCGTACCGCACGGAGACAAAAGCTATGATTTATACGGAATTACAGTTGATTGCAATCATCGCGCCAAAGGTATAGTAGCCTAGACGGACTTACACTTGTTTCTGTTAGTGGGCTCTGGTGTTGGCCATTTCACCATCATTGCCATTATTATCCAACGTTCCTAGTAATTTTGTTGCAGGTCCATTCATTTTGACTGTTATTATCTTTACTTGAGGCAAATGGTTGTCCGTACATTTTGCTCTGCTTGTTTCCCACTGGTCCTTTCTTTCCTCGACATTACTTTAGTTACTTTCTTAATCATTTCAAAACTTTTAACAATGGCTCCACTGCGGCATCAATGAAATTACTTTCATTATATTTAATGTCAGCAAGCAAAGGGATACTGTTGTCTGATTTCGATAAAAACGTCCAAATGGATAAAAGGGAGGCAGCAAAAAATGATTGATTTCTTAAAAGTAACTGGGAAATGCTTTTGTTAATATTTTTTATAGAAAGTGGATTTTCTAATTACTAAAGTGGAAAAAGAGATAATTGATACAGGTAAAAAGTAAATTAAAGTACTTAACAAATTGTATTGAATGGTCTACGTAGTCATTTAGTGGCATGGCAATGATGTGCTTCTTATGTAATGAAAATATCTGTAATTAAAATCGACTCAATTAGTTAAGAAATTGTTGATTCGTGGCGGATTGCAGTCAATCATTGAATTACGATGATAACAGTTTATGAACTAGTGCGGAAATTTCAATCAGACAAACTGATCTACATACTCCTATACATTTAGACAGTGTCCTTTGTGCTGGCGTGCAATTAATCAGTTTCTATATTTTTATCAAATACTAATGTGAATTAAAGCAGAATAAAAGAACTAAATTTGTAATTTTCTGCTTTAAAATTATCGAGCAAATTTAGATTTTTGCTAAATCGGCCCATTTGTGTGGGTGGAGCCTTAAGAGGCTTGATAGTGCATTTCATTTTCATTCGCAGAGCCAAGTTTACTAAATGCCCAGCGTGTGCTAATTTACATTGAAGAAAAAGCAATTGAATGAAAGTCATAAATCGAAAAATATATAACTTAAATTAGGCAGTTTTCCGGAGCGTTAGCAATTTCACGCTGCTGCATGCTAATGACAACGCTCTCATATTTTGGAAAACGTCAGTCTGCTACGAGTATTTACATCACAGTTATAAAAAAGTTTACGGAATGAAATTCTAACATAACAGTGTTATTGTTTTGTATTTGGCTGCAAAATAGCAAACAGCTGTGGATAATGAGCTGCGCAATGTACGAGGTATGATCGAAAAATAAGCGTTATTTTAAATTTTTTTCAAAAAGTATTTATTTTTTTCATCAATTTCTATTTTATTTCCTTTAAAGTAGTCCCCCTCAGACATAATACACTTGTGCCAGCGTTTCTTCTAATCCTCGAAACACTTCTAAAACTCCCTTTTTTTATCGCCAACAATTCCTGTTTCGATTTTTTCTTTTATCTCCTCAATCGTAGCAAAACGCTTTCCTTTCATCGTTGTCTTCAGTATTGGGAAGAGGAAAAAGTCAGCGGGGGCCAAGTCCGGTAAATACGGTGGTTGAGGCATGATTGCGGTTTTGTTTTCGGCCAAAAACTCACGTACAAGCATCGATGTGTGAACTGGTGCGTTATCACGGTGCAAAATCCATGATTGGTTTTTGCACAATTCTGTGCGTTTCTGACGAATTGCTTCGCGCAAACGGCGCATAACTTCAAGGTAGTATTCCTTATTGACCGTGCCACCTTGTGGCAAGAATCCATGATGCGCCACGCCATTGCAATCGAAGAAAACAGTGAGCAAAACCTTCACATTTGACCGAACTTGGCGTGTTTTTTTCGGTTTCTGGACGCTTCCATTGGGATGATTGGGCTTTGGTTTCAATGCCATAGCCATACACTCATGATTCGTCACCAGTTATGACCTTTTTGAGCAAACCTGTATCGTCGTTGACGACGTTCAACAGCTCCTGAGCGCAATTTTGGAACAATCTTCGCTGCCACACGCTTCATGCCTAAAACATCCGTAAAAATTGCTTGGCATGAACCGAACGATATGCCAACATCATCAGCAACCTCTCTAATAGTGACTCAACGATTATCCAAAATCATTTTCTTCACTGCTTCAATGTTTTCATCGGTTGTTGACGTGCTCGGGCGCCCGGGGCGAGCATCGTCACTGACATCTTCTCGGCCTTCCTTAAACCGGTTATACCACAATTGAACTTGTGTTCTGCTCATAGTAGATTCGCCAAACGCCACAGTCAACATTTCAAATGTCCTTGGCCATTTAATTTCATTTTTTACACAAAACCTTAAACAGTTTCTTTGATCCATTTTTTCGAATAGTAAAAAATCGAAGAACACACCAAAACACGACTAACCTTTTTATCTGTCAAAAACAAACTGACAATCCAAAATTGCTGATATTGTCAACATATACGAGTATAACAGACATGTGTACCAACATAACAGAAAAAAAATGCGAAAATCGAACATACGTAACTCACGAAATTTGAAAAAAACGTTTTTTTTTATCGCACCTCGTACATTTGAACAAAATATTTATGTATCGGATCATTACACGTTACAATGATATTGGCATCATCAAAAAATGCCATTTAGTTGGATGTCCAAAAACAGTAACATCGTCAGAAATGGTCCGATATATTAACGCCAGAATTTAACGCAATCTACGACAAAGCGCAGTTCAGTTGGTGGAAAATTACAATGTGTTTGTCCGTCGCATAGAGTTCATATTAAAAAATAAACTACTATTGAAGACCTAAAAAATACAAAACAAAGTGCAATATTTAACATCTGCACAAAACGTAGTTTGCCTGGAAAGGACGAAGGTATTAAAACAAATGCATGTTGGTGCTGAACATTAAAAGTTAGTCTTCTCTGATGAAATAATTGTGATGGTTCATCGATATGTAATCAAATAAAATGATCATGTATGGCAGGAGCGAAAAAAGAGAAAATTTGTAACATCGCCTGCTTCAGTGATTATTTGGTCCTTAGTAACTGTCACAGGATGCTACCACTCTTTTTATTGAACAGGGTGTAAAGATAAAGGCAAATCAACAAATATATTTGGAAAAGAATATAAACGATGATTTGTTACCTTGAAAACGTAAACAATCCGGTAGAAACCATTGCAAGTTTCAACAACCCATATACGATTACTATTAAAAATTATAGTAACAGGTATCGAAATAGTCGCTATGCAATTCCTCAAGAATAACATTGGAAGTTTATCATAGCCGGTACTCTTAGGCCCATCTAAAGATCGCATAGCCTCAAACACTTTACTTACATCAAACTCCAATTGATCAACGTCAAAACAGTTCACGTAAATGCCAAAAATTCTTAATATTATATTGAGGATTAATATTGTAAACTTAAGAGAAAAAGCAAACGGATTGCGAATAGTTTTTATAGTTATCCCATCATACTCCATACAATTTGGAAGTCCATTTAACTTCCGTTTTATATGACATCCAATTTCATTCCATCGGGTGTAGTTATTTTTGGAAAATTCTTCAAAATTTTTTAATTCTTCGGGTGATTTTGTTTTCACAGTGACCACGTCAATGAACATTTTTTTTACCTGTGGGGACAAATAGAGATTTTCCTACATGAAAATGTTTTTAAGAATTTGGCTGGGGTGAAGTGTGCGATGAAGTGTTTCGGGTAATTACTAATTATTAGGGGCGGTTACTGAATTGACTGCCACTTCAACCATATACCTAAGTACTTAAAAAAAACAATTCCAATTTGGAAAATCTCTACTTGAGCTCATGGCGTGGGTAAGCGGGTGTTTCCTAGGATGCTTTGTACCGTTTACCCCTAAAACGCAAAGCCTCTCTACCTGATTCTGTAATTAAGCAGGCAAAGGATGATGCTTTGCGTAAAAAACAAAGTAGTGTGGCCTTGTGCCAGGCACCCTAGGAACACGTGGATTATGTCTTGGGATCCAGCTATAATATGACATCAAACTGATCTTGGAACTCGTTTTTCGAAAATTAAGTAAAGGGGGGAGTTATAGTTTAACAAGACAATTACACACCCTGGCAACAGGAGCGGACATAGAGAAGCCGTCGAGAAATATCGAGAGATTTATTTTCTCCGTTTTAATAGTCGTACGACTAAGGAGTTCCTTCGTGGAGAGATATGGTTAATAGACTAGAGGAGCGTGGCATTAATTTGCTGTGTTGATATTTCTCCTCGGACATTGAAAATCTATGCCGTAGATAATAGATTACCAATTCCATGTGTTTTCAGTGCTTTTGCGTTGCTTCAGGTTGCGTTGCTGAAGGAAGGCGGAAGCTTGGAAAACACTGTTCATGTCTATCCGAGGTGTTCCTAGATTACCTCAACTCCTAACCTAGAGGTAGCTCATTTCATACCAAGTGACTACAACGGTACTTTGGCTGAGAGAGGAAGCGCGCCCTGAGGAAGGAACCAGGTCCCCTTCTAATCTCAAAGGTAGTTCGACTAATCATTTCCAAAGGGGCGCTTGCTGCCGCAAAAAGAAAAGAGTTATAACCAAGAAAAGAATTATAGAAAACAGACCATGTGTGATGGCACAACATAAGTAAGGCCTCACGGCGAGACTCATGTAAATATACACAATTGGTTGGTTGAGCTCATGGCTAATTTGGTGCATATTCTTCAGTACACTATCAAGCAAATTAATAAATTTTATTTTCCTCGAAAAACTTTAAACTCATCCAATCGCCAAATAGTTATATTTTCCTGGGTATATCTACGATATTTTTCATATCGTTTGCTTCTTCACAAATATTTGGTCAGTCGACGGCTATTTTGTATAGACGACTTTAAGAAAAATGTTCAATTAATATTGTTAACATTTTGTTTTACTCCTGGTGGGAGCATCACGAGGGTTGTGGTTGATACTAAAATGGAGTTGCATTGCAACCGGCTGCTACAGACTCATAGAGTAGCAGAGATGGTAAGATAGGTCTCACCTCCACCAATGGGGGTTATGTTCCCTACTAGCATAATTATTTTGGAATCTTCTGGCTGGAAGAGAAGGCTGACAATTGCGGTATCAAGCTCCCAAAATTGTCTGTCCCTATTCTTAGATAGTCCAAGTTTAACTTTACTATATCAGGGGGGCGTTGGCAATTGCATTGTAATATACCCAGTGTGTAAGGCCCCGTGGGTAAGGCCTTCACGGCGAGAATCACGTTAAAACCCCGTGGACTCTGTTATAGTTTGGTCAGTATTTTATCAATTGCTCTAAGTCTTTTGTCATTGTAATAAGTAGTTGTTTTACAAATTGAACAGTACATCGCTGTCATTATATTTCTCCCTTCAAACATTTCATTAATATCACATTTCTCTTATGGTTGAGTAATCTGTGTGCAACTAAATCACATTTCTTCTTCCTTTGCCGTCAGCGAATAAACTTTTGCATTTCTTATGGAGTGGTTCTGTTCAAACATCAGCATTGCAAAGCAAACTAAAAACTTTATTACTCTTTGCATCCTCAGACTTTGAGTGAGGTCAAACATAGAATTTCAGAAGCATTTCCAATTGTGACATTTGTGGGTTTAGAAGTTGGAGATAATCGGAAGCCTGAAGAAGGGAAGTCAAAGGATGTGTCAGCAGAAATAATATTAATTTAAAAAGTTTTAAGTTGTTTCGATTTCTTCGTGGCTTTAGCTGTTAATAACACTTATGAAGTATAAGAATAAATTTGGAAAGAAAAAAACATTTATTAACATTCACAAAACCAACAGTTATTTAATTGGAGTTTAAATCGAAATCTATACGAATAGTATTGAACTAAAGTTGAGTTTTTTAAGCAGATGCAAAATGGCACAACAACCCTTAGTTTATTTACTTGCTGCCGTTAAAGTAAACACAGGGATGTTATACGAAGTATGTTCAAAAAATAAGGTGAATTTTCAAATTTCGCGGGCTACGTACATTCGACTTTCGATTATTATTTTTTTACTTTCGTTTCGAAGATATGTTGAGGGTTTTATCCATATAGCATGCTTAGTTTGTTTATGAGAGGCATAAATAAGATAAGTGGATCAATGAAGTTGAATCAAATTCTGTGAAAAAAATGGAACTAAGTGCTCAAAAGCACTTGAAATGCTGACAGTGGCATACGGTGAAAGTACGCTGAGTCAAAAAAAAAAAAAAATGTTTACAAGTGGTACAAGCTTTTTACATAAGGTCGAGAAGATGTGAATGATGACGAATCATGGGTACATGGTTATGACATCGAAACCAAAGCCAATTCGTTGCAATGGAAAAGTCCAGGAGAGCCAAAACCGAAAAAAGCACGCCAAGTTCGATCAAATATCAAGGTTTTGCTCTTTGTTTTCTTCGATTATCATAGCGTAGTGCATCAGGAATTCTTACCACAAGCTCGTACCGTAAATAAGAAGTATTACCTTGAAGTTATGTGCCGTTTGCATGAAGCAATACGAAAAATACTCCCGGAATTGTGGAAAAAAATGATAATGCAGCTGCTCATTCATGTTTGCTTGTGAGAGATTATTTGTCCATAAACAACACCGTATTCACCAGATTTGGCTCCCTGCGACTTTTTTCTGTTCCCAAGATTGAAGAGACCCATGAAAGGAAAGCGTTTTGCGACGATTGAGGAGATAAAAACCGAATCGATGAGAGAGCTCAAGGACATACCAAAAAGTGCACATCAGAACTGCTTCGAAGATTGGAAAAAACGCTGGCACAATTGTACAGTGTGGGCCATAAGGGTGTTGGCGGTTTAAATATTCAATTAAAAAAAAAAAACTACGAAACATAAAAAAAATATATTTGTATTTTTAAAAAGTAGAAGCATGGGAATTTTTAAGACTTAAAAACAATGTTGTCCAAATGGCTTCCCTCGGCTGCTTGACACTCTTGGAACCGAAGTCGCAAATTTTGGAAAACTCGTTGAAAAGTTGTTCTCCGTATTTTGTTACTTTCCCGAATAATGTTCCTCTTCAACTGCTCTAAATTGGTCGGATTATTCTCGTAGACTACCGATTTGAGGTAGCCTCATAGAAAATAATCGCATAGAGAGAGATCGGGCCGTATGACATGTGGCCCCATCCTGTTGAAACCACATCCTCGAGGTATTGCCATGAAGTTCTTGCAAAGCTGGCACCAAAAAGTCTGCTAGCATGTTGCAATAATTGTTCGCTCTAACCGTCATCGCATGTCCTCTTTCTTCCTCAAAAAAGTATGGTCCAATAATACCGGTTGACGTTATCCCAGCCCACACGACAAGCTTAGGGCTGTGAAGTGGACGTTCATGCAAGCATCGGGGATTAGTCTCGGACCAGAACCGACAATTTTGCTTGTTCACATGGCCATTACAGTGAAAATTGGCCTCATCACTAAAAATCACGTTGTTGAAATTGTTGAGCCGCTCTAGCATCAAATTGACAAAGTTAAGTCGTTTATTGGCATCATCGGGTTTTAATACTTAGACTATCTGAATCTTATAAGCCTTCAAATGCAAATCACGTTTCAAAATTTGTCGTAAAGTTGTTCTTTTGACATCCAAAGACTGACTTCTCTGAAACACGAACACGCTCCACAATGTCGGCTGATCTTGCAGAAACTGGGCGACCACGAACCGTAATTGGTACTGTTGAGCCGGTTGTTTCGAACATTCTGATCCATTTTCGTATCACATTGGCGCTTGGAACTTCACTTAAATCGTGTAAACCGTGTTCATGCCGATACAAACGTCGTGCAGTAATCACTGATTTAATGTTTTCGTAATACGCTCGGACACAAAATGCACGATGCACTCCCGTGTACGGCTCCATGGCGACTAAATTTTCAGGAAGCGGCGCAGCGAACAACATATCCCTCCGCCACCCTGCGCCACGCGTTACCGAGAAATTGAAGAATTAAATCGCCAACACTCATATGGCCCACCCTGTAGTATGTGGTCGAGTGTAGTTAACTCGCGCGGATGGGAGTGTTTATATCGGTACAGAATATATGCCAGAAACAAACATACTCGATGGGGCTTCAGATGAGTATTTTTGCAGGGTGTCCGTCGGGAAGGTATACGCCGCCATTTTGGTGAATATTAGTCTTGACAGCTCATATTTGGCAGCCGTGAAGTGGAGACATGGCAAATTTATTATGGAAAAATATTCGATAAACCAACGTGATTTAGTCGTTAGAACATTTTATCAAACTTAACCATCGATTACTGCAACGATGAGAAAGTTACGTGAAATTTTTGGGTGAAACAACGTGCCCACGAGACGCACTATTTACCATACGAGTATAGTGAATGATTTCGAAGAAAGAGTGTCTGTAGCTCATAGGGCCAAGCATTGACTACAACGTACTGCAAGATCGGCTGAAAACATTGCTGTTACTCCAGAAAGTGTTCACAACAATCCATCAACTTCAATTCGATGCCGTGCTCAGGAGAAAAAGAACAACTTTGGCCACAACTTTGCACAAGGATTTGCATTTTTTTCCATTTAAGATTCAGTTCACACAAAAGCTTCTTCCACAAGACGATTTACGCTGCCGTACATATGCCAATGGGATGTTACAGCTCGGCCATGACAACCCCGATTTTTATGAAAAAATCATGAGTGACGAGGCACATTTTCATTTGAATGGATATGTGAATAAACAGAATAGTCGGTTCTGGACAATGGAAAACCTTCAAATTATTCATCAGTTACCTTTGCATCCATTGAAAGTGACAATCTGCTATGCAATTTGGTCAGGAGAAATCATTGGATCGGACCTTACTTCTTTGAAACCGAAAACAGCGTAACGGTAACTGTCAATGGGGAGCGATATCGTGATTGAAAACTTTTTACCTCCACAACTGCATGGCTTGGGCTTGATTAACATGTGATATCAACAAGGCGGTGCCATATCGCATATAGCCTCGATTACAATGGAATTACAGCGAGACCTCTTTCCACAACAAGTTATTTCAAGAAATGGTGATGTTGTTACTTTTGCTAAGCGCCGATGCGTTTTTTTGGTATCCTATACCGGTATCCTATATAAAATACCAAAAAATAAACGCAATCACAAAAAAAACGCCTCTGAATTGGCTGAAGCAGTAGATCCTTTTGAGGTAGTTTTCGAAAAAATACGGCCCAGTGACACCTCCAGGTGATAATGCGCAACAAACGGTCACTTTTTCCGAATGCAATGGCTTTTCTACAATCACTTCTTGTTTCTCTGAGCCCCATATGCGACAATTTTACTTGTTGACGTAATCACCGAGTAAAAAATAAGCTTTATCGCTGAAGCAACTTTTAATGGATTGAAAGCCCAGTTTCAATCACCACTTTTATAGTAACTTTTAACTCTTTTTACGCATTCTTGGGTGGTTAAACAATCCATATTCGTAAATGACAAACGTCTCACTAAATAAATAACACTTCAGATGATAGATATTTAACAGATGAAGCCTTGCTCTCAAAGGGCTGTTTAAGCAAAATCATTTTCAAAATAAAGTGCGGTATGAAAAAAGTTATAACCAGAAACACAATTTTTAGAAGCGCTTTCGAAAGCGTTATCTGACGAAAAAATTAATCCAAAGACAAATTCTATGTTTTTTGTTGACCAAAGACTTTTTTTTCGGTATCCACCTTAGTATAAAGCTTTTTTTTTTTTTTTTGATGCACACTGAGTGTTAATACTGCCAATTTAATTTTTCCCCGCTAAATTCAGTTTTTTTTCGATTTGTTTAGCGGCCAACATTTGGATTTAGCTTTTTTCTATTATTCCGACTTATGACAATAAAAAGTTCTTGCGAAGATGAAAAAATGTCTTGGGTTTTCCATATTAAGTAAAAGTAAATGAAAAATTGTTATATATTTAATAATAAAATATCAACATTATTAATAAATTTAACTTCTGTTAACTGTTAACTGTTAGTGAAAAATTAAGCTTTAGAAAAAGGGTCATCCGGTCTTCGGTCATTAAAACTATTTTCTCCAATGAATGAATAATAAAGCTCGTTATTGGATATGATCGCAAAATCTAATTAAAATGATGCTCACTGTAAGAAGATTGCAGTTTTTTTTATAAATCTTATAAATTCGAGTATTGAATTGAAAAGAACTTTAAATATGAATATGAATAAGTTTCAGTTTATAAAACTCAGCAAATATTAGTGTAACACAATTCAAACTAAAACAATCTCCGTAAAAAAAGTTAGTTTTCTCCATCAAAATATATTCACAACCGGGATTGTTAAAATCACAAGCAATTAAAATGGATATAAATACTTTTCATCAAGCGTCATTTTATTCTTTGAGAAATTCCAATTTGTGTACGGCATATGCGACAATTAAGTAAATAACTCAGTTGAAACTGAAACAACTTCCTCAAAAAAAAGTTTAGTTTTTTCTGGCAAAATATATTCACAACCGGGATTGCTAAAATCACAAGCAAATTCTATGGAAATAAATACTTTTCATCAAGCGTTATTTTATTCTTTGAGAAATTCCAATTTATGTATGTACGGTATATGCGACAATTAAATACATATTTGTCATAGTTTTATTCAAATAGAATTTTTTTTTACATTGCACGAATTTAAGTCGGCCGGATATTTGATACCGAAGTACACAAAACAATGTTTCTTTTTTAATTTTTTTTTTATGTATATGTACATACGTAATTAATATAAATTTTTTATTTTTTTTGGTTCGAGAGACGTCATGGCATACCATGCGTTATCTCTTGTATTTCGCTTTAAATTGAGAAAATCCGTGTAAAATTTACCGATGCGCATAAAAACATATTTGTGTTTGGTTTTTAAACAGACAGTTTTTGTTTGAATTGAAATTCTGTGTATATGGTTTGAGTTTATTATTTGTTCACATTTTTGCCATTAACGATGTAACTTTAAATTTTCCTTTCACTCCAGTGCAGAGTAGCCATATTAAGCGCTCACTAAGTGATAAACATTAACAAAAATGAAAAAATTACATTGAAATAATGAAGTATATGATCGCACAATCTAATTGAAATGATGCTCACTGAGAGAAAATTGCAGTATATTTCATAATTTTTATGAATTCGAGTATCGAATTGAAAAAAAAAACTTTAAATATGTATACGAGTATGAATATGTTTCAACTTATAAAACTCAATAAATATTATTGTAACTCAGTTCAAACTAAAACAATTTTCTTAAAAAAAGGTTAAATTTTTTCTGAATTTTCTTCGTTTAGCTTATTTTAGCTTTTTTTGTGAAAAAATTTATGATCGCAAAATCAATTAAAGTGATGCTCACTGAGAGAAGATTGCAGTATATTTCATAATTTTTATAATTTCGAGTATCGAATTAAAAAGAAGTTCAAATATGAATGTGAATAAGTTTCAACTTATAAAATTCAATAAATATTAATGTAACTCAGTTGAAACTAAATTAATATCCTTAAAAAGGGATAGTTTTTCTGCATTTTTTTTTAGATTGTTTTAGTATTTTTCGTGAAAGTTTTAGCTTTTTTCCTTTACCAAATTCTGGCTATATCTGGTTATACTGATGACTTATGCCACTCCTTCAGAGACTCAGGATTCCCGGCACAACCGGGACCGCATAGTAAGAGCCTAACTTACGACACAGCGGTTTTGACAAACTTTCATTGTGGTGCTAATACGACGTTTCCTGCCCTATTTTACGTCGTCGATTAGTCTTTAAAAATCTGTAAATCACATGTTCCAGTTATCACTTATAACTCGGTAGATATGGGAATTAGAATATACTTTAAAAAAAATTTTTTTTTTCTCCTAAATTTTTACAGCAGCTAGAAGTCCGAATTATTTCGGAAAACTTATTTTTAAAGTGCATTATATTAAAAATTCCATGTAAACTGTAAAATAAATCACTTTAATAACTTTTATGCGAGTATGTTAAAAATAGCAGAAGTATCAATTTAAAAATTGTGAAAAAAGTCCACTTTTACAACAATTTTGGGAAAGAGATTGTCGTAACTCTTCCACCGATTGCGGAAAAAGTTGTTCAGAAATGTGCAACACCTCTGTATAATTCTGAAAGATAACAAAATTTAGCATATTTTAAAGCCTAAACAGTCTTCTCAGATGTTACAATGGCGACCACAGCTTGTTACAAATATTTGATATTTTTGAACAAAGAAATCAACTTTAATGCGAGTACGTTTAAAATATTTTTATTAGAGAAAACAAAATGGTTAATAATATGCAATTTCTAAAAACTAGAAAAGGCAATGAAATGTTTATTCATGTACTGAGTGCAATTAAATTTTGGTAATAAAATTGTGAGTAATAAAAAATAACAAACTATTTGTAAATGCTCCCGAGAAGAATCCCACAATTCTCAAAACAAACACCAGAAATGGCCATAACTTGGATTTTTAATAAATTACTTTGTATTTTCGCTGTTTATGGTTACCTGATGGACAAACTTGTGACGCTTGTTGAAATTGAAAAAGAACTTGAGCATTTAATGATATTTAGCGTTAAAGTGAATTCCTCGTTCAAACATTTCACATATTTGGAAAAATCTGTGTCCGCTATTGTAACATCTGGTAGGGTACAGAGGGTACATACTACTTTGTTTGTTTATAATTTTGTTTTTGTTTAATGTTTTATTTAATGTCGGCAATTGTGTATGGAATACAATATCAGATAAATGTCCATCTCTGTTACATTCACGAATGCGGGTCTTTTTGAGTACATTTTTCATCACATTCTCGCACATTTCACGCGGTATTTCATTCATTTCATGACGAATATTTTTTTTTTTTTTTTTTGAGTTGCTCAAGCTTTCTCGGTTTGTTTGCATAAATCTTGATTTCCAGATATCCCCACAAAAAGAAGTCCGGAGCAGTCAAATCAGGCAACCGTGAAGGCCAATAAACATCACCATTTCTTGAAATAACTTCTAGTGGAAAGAGGTCTCGCAGCAATTCCATCGTAATCCTGGCTGTATCCGATGTGGTACCGTCTTGTTGATACTACATATTAATCAAGCCCAAAGCATGCAGTTGTGGCATTAAAAGGTTTCCAATCATATCACGATATCGTTCCCCATTGGCAGTTACCGTTACGCCGTTTTCAGTTTCAAAGAAGTAAGTTCCGGTCCGATGATTTCTCCTACCAAATTGCACACTGATGAATAATTTGAGGGACTGATGAATAATTTGTGGGTTTTCCATTGCAAAGAACCGACTATTCTGTTTATTCACATATCCATTTAAAAGAAAATGTGCCTCGTCACTCATTATGATTTTTACATGAAAATCGGGGTTGTCATGGGAGAGCTGTAGCATCCTACTGAGATATGTACGGCGGCGTAAATGGCCTTGTGGAAGAATCTCTTGTGTCAACCGAATCTTAAATGGAAACAAATGCAAATCCTTGTGCAAAATGATGGCCAAAGTTATTTTTTGAAGACCAAGCTCCTGAGCACGGTGTCGAATTGAGGTTGATGGATTGTTTTGAACACTTTCTTGAGCATCAGTAATGTTTTCAGCCGATCCTGCAGTACGTTGTAGTCGATGCTTGGACCCATCAGCTACAGACCCTCTTTCTTCGAAATCATTCACTACACGGTAAATAGAGCGTGTTGTTGGCACGTTGTTTTTCCCAAAAATTTCACGTAACTTTCTCATCGTCACTGTAATCGATGATTGATTCTGATAAAATGTTTTAACGATTAAAACACGTTGGTTTATCGAATATTTTTTCATAATAAATTTGCCACGTCTCTACTTCACGACTGCCAAATATGAATTGTCAAGGCTAATGTTTACCAAAATGGCGGTAAAACAAAGTAGTATACCTTCCCGACGAATACCCTGTATTTTAAGCTTTAAAATTTTCTAAATGTTGTAACCTTTCAGAATAACTGAAAGATGCTGTACGTTCCTGAACAACTTTTCCCGCAGTGGTGGTATTTTGGACCAAAATTGTTGCAAAAACAACCTATTTTTGACGAGTTTTCAATTGATTGAAGTGCAATTTTTAACATTCAGCATTAAAAAAAACTGTTAAAAAGAAAAATTTGTTTTGCATATGCATATCTCTCCAGCTTTTAGAGCTTATCATGCAGGTATATTTCTTAACATTTTTAATTGTTAACCGATGAATACAAATTCGTTAAAACCCAAAGAACCATATATTTGGGCCCTCACTGTGCGCGGCTGGTTACACCTGGAATCCTGGATAGAGGAACATAAACTCCCCAATACTTCAGAAACGTCTGTATGAAATACCATGAAAAATCGGTCGAACTGTTAAAGAGCAGCATAATGTAATACTTTCCCTTTTTTCGTTTCGTTTAATGTACGCAAAATATAAAAAAAATCACAAACAAATTCAGTGGAAATAAATACTTTTTATCAAGCGTTATTTTATTCTTTGAGAAATTCCTATTTGTATACGATATATGTGGCAATTAAATACATACCTTTCATAGTTAGCAGTATCAATTTAAAATTTTGTATGCATTGGACGAAATTAAATTGTCCGGATATTTAATACCGAATAAACACAAAATACTGTTCCTTTTATTAATTTTATATATAAACATATAAATAATGAATATTAATTTTTTTGATTCGAGAGGCGCCATAGCATACCATGCGTTATGTCCTGTATTTCACTTTAAATTGAGTAGAAACTGTGTAAAATTTACTGATGCATATAAAAACACATTTTTATTTGGTTTTTAAACAGAATTTTTGTTTGAATTGAAATTCTCTGCATATGTAACCACACGTCATTTAGCAGAATTATCTTATAATATAAATATGTGAAATGAGTTTATTATTCGTTTACATTTTTGCCATTAACGATATAACTTTAAATTTTCCTTTCACGCCAGTTCAGTGTAGGCATACTAAGCGCTCATTACGTGATAAACATTGGGAAAAATGTTGCTGTAAATAAAGTATATAAACCACTATGCTACAAATTCGGAGAAAATTAACTGCAGAAACGAAGCATGTTTTTTAACTAATCTGGGTGCGCTGGGACACTACAATTTCACAATTATTAATTTGACAGAAGCCCGCATTCATTCTAATTCTTCATAATAGTAGCATGTAAGCATGTAAGGGAGATCGTTACTGATACTGATTCAAGCTACTTTTGCTTTGTGTGTGGTGAACATTTGGTTGGAAAAAAAGGATATGGCATATCAGAATCATTGAAATATGCATATTTACATTATATTGGTTTTGTTGGCAGAAAATTGAATAAACAGTAGACACCGATATTGTTTTGCAATACTTGCACAACTATTTTGTTAAAGTAATCAAATGTCAAGAATATCTATTTCGATTTTTCAATTCCAGTACTTTGGAGAGAGTTAGGTAACGACCAAACCGATTGTTATTTTTGTTTAACAAAAGTTGCTGGATTCAATATGAAAAATCGCTCAACGTCCACCAAATGATCCATTACCAGTCATTCCCAGTGCTACGAGCAGCGAGTCTGAAGCATCTTTCACCAGCAGTGGTAGTTTGTAGCAGGCTGATGATGAACGCCATTCAGTGACTCAAGCTGAGCTGAATGATCTAATTCGGGATTTACATTTAACAATGCAAGACGCAGAATTACTTCACTCACGCATGCAGCACCAGAAATATCTTGTAGTTGGCACAAAAGTAATCATCTATAGAGACAGAAACTTGAAAATGGCTGCATATTATGAAAACAACACTCAGTTCTATACTGTACTGATGTTGATGGTTTGGTTGATGGTATTTCAAAAAAATGAACAAGATATATGAAAAACCTGAATGGAGATTATTTATTGATGGCTCTAAGTGCAGTTAATAGGCTCTTCTTTTGCATAATGGGAATGAAAAGCCATCCACACCAATTTCTCATGCCGTTAATATAAACTAAAATACGAATCAATGACTGAAATTTTGACATTACTCAAATACACCGATAATTCATGGAAGATCTGTGGTGATCTTAAGGTGTGATTTGAATTTTTTTGAATACATAGAATAGACCATCGTAAATAACTGTAAATTAATCTGTTTCAGGTCATTGATTTGTTGACTGGTATGCAAGGAAGTTTTACAAAATATAGTTGTTTCCTTTGTCTATGGGATTGTCGCACTACGTATCATCATTACGTCAGAACAGAGTGGCCAAAAAGAATAAAGTATTCACCAGGAAAACAAAGCATTTCAAATAAACCATTAATTAATCGAAATTACGTTCTTCTTCCGCCGCTGCACATAAAATTGGGCTATTTAAAGAACATTGTCAAAGCTCTGGACAAAGATGGTGCAGCATTTAAATATTTGTTAGCGGTTTTTCCTAAAATTTCATGTGCTAAAATCAAAGAAGGCATATTTGTTGGCGCTCAGATCACAATTTTCCACAACGTTTATTGGAGAAAGAATATGCAGCCTGGAAATCTTTTAAGAGCATCGTGAACAGTTTCCTTGGAAGCAATAAGAGTGAAAACTACAGACAAAATTTTTCTGAATTATTGAAAAATTATCACGAATTAGGTGCACGAATGTCACTCAAAATACATTTTCTTCATTCACATTTAGATTTTTTTTCCACAAAACCTAGATGCGGTGAGCGATGAACAAGGGGACCGAGCTCAACAAGATTTAATGAAATGTGAAAGATATTATCAAAGATTTTCGGAGAAAAACGTGCTGAAAGGCTATTGCTGTACACTTATATGTGAAACCGAATCAATAAAAAAACAAAGGACATTCAAATAACGTCATTCACTTTTAAAAATTCATTGACTTTTAAATAAGCTACTTCATTGACTTTTTAATAAGCTATGTAAAAAAAGAACGAATAAAAACATTTTGTTTGTATCTTGAGAACGTGACGTGATCGAAAAACCAATTACAGATTCGAATTCAGTCCATCAAATTACCTTAGGAAAGATATTTGGTTGCTCCAGTTCAAAACCTTGTTGGTTAGTAATATACTCGTATTTCATAATTATTAAAAAAAAATAGTTGGATGCATATTATTATTATTTTTTTTTTTTTTTTTTTTTAATATAATTATTTTTTTTATAATTGTTTTTTTTTTTAATATAATTATGTAATGTAATATAATTTTGTTAAGGATGACCTCCTTAGTCCATGAAGTTCTCTATTTTGTGAATAGGTCATTGCCAATAACTTACTAGATATCTTCCTCTCTCTCCGCATTTGATGCAATACACTGGATGTCGCCCGAATAGTGCTACAAACACTAAACGGGGACTAATGGAAAACGCTATTTAAAGATGTTGAGGGAGTTTTTTTTACCCATAACTGCACCGAAAATGTATTCGTTTCGGCAGCATTTGGTTTCAGCAAGATGCAGCAACTGCACACATAGCCACACCGGCTATGGCCGAATTGCAACGAAAATTCCCAAACAAATTAATATCCAGAAATTCCGCTTCTGCTGGCCCCCAAGGTCACCTGGCCTGTCTGCATCAGACTTTTTTTTAATCAACTTATGTCAAACAAAAGTTGTACAGAACGAAACCAACGAATCTGACTGAGTTGCTGCAACTCCATAAAACAATAATTGAGGCAATCCTGATTTCAGCCCTTCAGGCCTCAATGAATAATTTTCTGATCAGGTGTCGTATATGACTGAGCGTGGATGTCATTTACGGTCTATTATCTTTAAAACTTGTTAATTATATAAAATAAAATCGAATTTTCTGTACAATAAAAGAAATAAATGAAATACTTTGATTAAACAAAAAAGTTATGTGAATTTCTTATAGTTGAATTCGTTATAAGATCTTGGACGTGATTTTTACAGCAACTTAACGGAGATCAAAGTAAGAAAAGCTGTTATTGTTGTGCAACTGAAATGATGAAATGATTCATTGAAAGTATTGCCCATCGCCA
>JAHXMU010000724.1:1988442-2074766 GCA_019455685.1 Philornis downsi | reverse complement strand
CTGTAATAATCCTTTAAATACCACAAATAAACATCTTTTCACATAAACTCACCAAATTACAACTGGACAAATCCTTTTCGTGTCCAGCTATCCAAAATACAAAAGAGGAAATACTACAAACAACATCACTAATAATGGTAGCATTTTATTGATAATCCTTTAACTCCTTTTTATGTTAATAACCCTAAATATGAAATAAACCCTAAAAATATTTTCATATTAATTGTCATAAATCCAAAAAGAGTTTATAAACCTGCCCAGCATGGAGAGAGTAGTATAGAAAATAGTTACAATAATTATGCTGAAAATTCGGCTAAACATTTGTACTCTTTTCCAATATAAATCACAAAACACCCTCTCTGGCACTAAATACAAATTGTTGTTGACTATTTTGACATGAACGAGATCATCAAACGTCGTTTTCCTCCTAGCACACAATGGATGTGAATCGGACAAACGGCAAAGTACAAAAGAGTGAGGAAAGGAAAACTTCATAAATGCAGAGGAATTCATATGTCGGAACAAGTGAAATATTTTCACAATGCTTGACATGGTCGAATGTATATTTCACATAATCCTGGAATACATTGCAAGATGGAGTAGAGAGGAAGAGAATGCGAGTGTAAAAAATGTGTTTGTTCCTAACAAATGTAGGGATAGCATTTTATTTTGATATGTGGTTGAGTTATTGATGCCAACAATTTATATTTTATATATGGTGAGTACAAAATTTTCTCAATAGACAATTAACAAATTGACTACTCATGACTTCATTGCATTCCAATGGAAGTTTGCAGTAGTCATGATAAGTATGAAATGGTATCAGAAATTTCATGCCTTTGTCTACCTGTACTGGGTCTACCGTACTGAAATAACTGAAAAACTATGGTTTACATTACGAAGAAAGAAGTTTCATCGAACCAATTAGAAAATGTCATCAATTAATTTTAATAAAGTTATCGGAAAATGGTGAACGTTGAATGGAATGTTCCTCGAATTTCGTGATTGGGCTTTAGTCTTTTCTATGTCATTAAAGTACTACACGATTAAATTAATCGTATGGACATAGCAATATCAGTTGGCCTAAAATTTGGCTTACAAATATCTCATATTCAAGTAAACATTACGTTTGAAATTGGGCAAAATTGTTCACGTAGGAAAAAACTTGCCTATGCAACAACTGAATCTATCTCTAAAATAAAAATGAACATTTTTTAAATTTTTTTTTTTAAATACCATAATTTTTTAGTTAATGTGTGATGGTTTTGTGTAGACACTGGAAAAAAACATCTCAACACATATAAGCAGTTGTTTGGAAAGTTCGTTCGGTTAGTTCGTTAGTTCACCATAAGTGACTTCTAATGACGTAGCGTTCCTTCAAACATTATCATAGCTTCCTGTCTCTCCTTCTTTAAACTGTTTACTATTGTTTACTTGTGTTGTCGTTCTAGTCGTTAGTGGTTATAGCGTTTTAAAAAAAGTTTTAAAAAGTGCAAAAAATGAGCGATAAAGAGCATTTTAGGAATATTACGCTGTATTATTTCCGAAAAGGAAAAACGGCTGCTGAAGACAGCCGAAAAATAAAGTCTGTTTATGAAGAAAACGGAAACGAAATGAAAGAAATTGCCAGAAATAGTTTAAAAGATTGTCTACTGGCGACTTCTCCGTAACGAACGCTCCCAGATCAAGACGACCAAATGAAATTATTTCCGAAGAGGTGAGATTTAATTATTGTTAATCCCCGTGCAACAGTTAGGGAAACAAAAATAATCAAAAAATCGGTCTCAACCGTTGACGGGGTAATAAAAGAGCTCGGATTTGTGAGCAACCTCAATGTGTGGGTACCTCACTCTCTCACCGAGGCCTCACACTGACTTGCGGACCCTTCAGAAATTATCAGAGCTTGGGTGGGAAGCTTTAACTCACCACACCTCGCCCCGTCCTATTTCGCTGTCTGAGCAGCCACTTGAAGGATTTGAATTTCCATGACGACGAGGAAGTGAAAAATCGAATTGAACGCTTTTTTTAAAAAAAACCATGCGAGTTTTATGAGAGAGAAATTAAAAAGCTCCCAGAGAGGTGGAGAAAAGTTGTTAAAAAAGGGGGAGATTATATAAAGGGTGATTTTTCAATCGTAGTTTTTTTTTTTAATTGAAAATGGTCTTTGCTATTTAATTTCTAAAGATAATTTCATGTAAATCTTGTCAGCGGCTTCGTCTCAAAATGTCCACTCGGAAGGTCCAATTTTTCGCCACTTGTTCGAGCAATTCGGCCTGTATTATACGAATAACGTGTGTTATGTTGTCCTGCAAGGTTTCAATAGTGTTCGACTTGTCCACATAGACTAACGATTTGACATAACCCCATAAGAAATAATCAATCACAGGGACAAATCGAGAGGTAAGTTGCTTACCAAATTCATCCCTCAACATATTCATTGTTTCACGAACAGTGTGGCATGTTGCACCGTCCTAATGAAACCACATGCCAACCAAGTTCAACTTAGTCAATTGGGGCAAAAAAAAATTTCCTTGTGGTTGAGTAACACCTGCCCAATAGCTGAGAACGGCGACGAATTGACATTTCACTATCGTCATTAACACTGGTCGCTACGGCTGCAATATTTTCTCCGGTACGCACTCTATGCATGCGAGTCGATGGTTTTATGTCCAACAAAGTAAATTTGGTGCGAAATTTGGAGATAACAACACGAATTGTTGATTCAGCAGGTCGATTATGACGACCATAAAATGGTCGTATCAAACGATGCACATGTGTCACAGAGCACGAATTTTGACAATAAATTTCAACGATTTGCAATGGTTGGTCGTTTGTTAGTGTTTCCATGATGAAATGGCAGAGTATACTGTACACTTTTCACTTTGACCGATGACGTTTGGACGCCATTACCAACCAGTGCTGCGCACCTGAAAAACGTAAATCTTAAAAAATTACCCTATAAGACAAGGCAAGATTAACACCGCCAGACACGGTTAAGAAAATACATAAAATGGTATTGATTGATCGTCGGCAGAAGATGCGTGAGCTAGTTGAAATTATATGCATTTCTTCAAAAAGTGGTATATGTTGTATATTGATCGAAAATTTGAAGATGAGAAAGCTAAGATGGGTGCCGCGCTTGCTTTCAATAAAGCAGAGACTATTCCGCGAAGGTGTTTGAGTTTGGTGGATTTGGCGATATTATATCGCAATAAAGAAGAATTTTTGCGTCGATTGATAACCATGGATAAGACATGGGTCCACCATTTCATACCTAAGATAAAGAAGCAGTCAAAGCAGTGGAGTGGAATGGAAAAATCGTGTCCAAAGAAGGCGAAGACGGTTTTATCTGCATGCAAGTTCATGTCATCTATTTTTTGAGATGTACATGAGATTATTTTTGTAGATTATCTTCAGAAAGGAAAAACCAGCATTTATATGATAAAATTATGGAAAAATGGCGCATTTGGCGAAAAAGAAAATGTTGTTTTATCAAGACAATTCTCCAGTTCACACATTTACTGGGCAAAATTAATGAATTAAAGTTCGAACTGCTTCATTAAGCACCTTATTCGCCAGATTTAGCTCCGTCGGATTATTTTCTATTTCCAAACTTAAAAAATGGCTTGGTGGTAATAGATTTGGCAAACAATGAAGAGGTGGGGTCTGCGATTGATGGTTATTTTTAGGAGTTTGACAGTTCTTGCTATAAAAAGGGTATGGCAGCTATTGAATATCGATGGAAAAATTGTATCAAACTAAAAGGAGATTATGTGAAAAAATAAAGAAAATTTTTCCCAACTTTTTTGTGTGTTCTTTGTTAGGTCGGCCAGTTTTGAGACCGCCTACGTAGAGTGGCCAAACCGATAAAAACAATTTTTATGGCCAAGATCATATGATGCCTTGTCTTAATCATAATTTTTGATTAACTGGTTATTTACTTCGGCCAATGTATGTAAAGATCCGGACACTATTTTAATATTTTAAGTCATAAAATTAACAAGAATTATATCCCGATGCTCTTATAGAGCATGTTTTCTACTTGTCAGAATAAACAGTAATATTTTTTTTTATTAGTATTTTCTTCATACAATTATCATTAACAGTGTTTATAATGTATCTGTGCCTTATAGGCTTTAATAGAGACCAGTTGGTCTCTAATAACATTCAAGTTAACATTTAAAAATCTGAAGAAGAAAAGTATATATATCAATTAATAACATAATAGTTGTAATAAAGAAAAAAAAATATATATATATATATATAAATATATGTAATTTTGAATAAATTAGAAATCATAATGTAATATTTTAGAGAAGAAAATAAATTATAGAAGTGTTTCAATTCTTTCAAGTAAATATAATTTCATTTTCAATTTAAATTCCGATATTCTGGCAATTTGCCTAAGATCATGTGGTAATTCATTAAATACATGAGGCCCAGCGTAGCCTACTTTTTGCTTTGTCAGCTCAAGTCTACATCTTGAAGGTACTAAGTTTAGACGCTGACGTGTATTTACTTGGGATTGAGCAAAATGTTGGTGAAATGTTATAAATGCATTACCAAATTGACCCCCAGATTTGAACACAAACAAACAAAGGTTTTGCTTATATATTCCATTTACGGGAAGAACACTTTTAGCATAATTCTTAAACAAATTGACGGTAGGAAACTCTATTGGCAAATTGTGAACAATTTTTAATGCTTTATTTTGTGCACTTTGCAAAGATTTCAGACAAATACAATTTTTAGCAGGATGTACTATTGGTATATACACCAGATGGCAGTGGATTAAAGCATAATATAATCGAAGTTTGGTTTCTGTTGACAATTTATATTTAAACTTCCTTAGAATTCTAGTCACTGACGAAATTTTTGTTTTCAGCATTTCAATATGCATGTCCCAGGAAAGGTTGTAAGAAAAATGAATGCCAAGATATTTTTGGTTTGATTCAGTTACAGTTTCGCCATTTATACAAACTGACATCTCTGGTTCTCTTTTTATTAAATATGGTCGGAATCGCACAAGCGTCGTCTTACTACCATTTATATATAATTTGTTAAGTCGAACATATTCATATTTTTCAAATCATTAATATATATTTGAAAAAGCAACGGACCAAGTACACTTCCTTGTGGGACGCCACACTTTACTGGTGTAAAATTACTTGTACTTTGTCCAATTCGCACATAATGTCTTCTATTTTTTAAGAAATCTTCCAGAAGTTGTATTGTTGACTCTTGTATGCCAATGAATCTAAATTTTTTTAATTAAGATTGAATGATCAACTAGGTCAAAGGCTTTCCTTAAGTTGAATTGAATGAAAATTGCTTCATTGATTTTAATATTATTAATCAACCCGAGCTTACCTAAAATGGTACAAAATTCTACTGTAAATTGTGATTTGAAAACAACCTTTGAACCGATGAGTTTAATTTTTCTCGGTTTTTTCTACACAGTATGAAATTTGGGTGATTTTACTCACGGGAGTAAAGGTAATGTTAAATTTTGTCAAAAACAGTTGGTCTTTTTTTACGATCCTATGATAAACATTAACGTTGGAAATGTTTCAAGCAGTGAAAAAGACCGAAATGAAAAACGTGTGTTTTTTCAGATGAATGCATTTTATTATTATTCGATTATGTATGGATTTTGTTTCCTGGGGTGAAATCTATTAAAATGCTAACCAAACCTGAATTCAAAATCCGATTTTGCCTCAAAATAATGAACAACGTGATATTTTGTAAAGTTCAGTTTCTTACTAATGTTGATATTTGATTGATTGATTGATATTTCTGTGGTCACAACACGTAACAGCCTAACTCGAATTAGGACACAATTGAGTTATTAGCACCATCGTATTCAGCGTATCTAAATTTACTTGCTCTAAATTTTTTATGTTTGTATCTCTTCTAGGAAGGCAATTAATCCTAAAAAACGTAATAGCTTAAGTTATTTTTCTAAATTATTGTTTTGGCATAACTGCCTAAGTCAATTTAGGATTACAACAAATATAAACATTATTTTTTCATCATTGCCTAAATCAACTTAAGTCGTTAATCCAAAAAAATAAAGAAACAATTTTATTTTCCTAACTTGAGTTAAGCTCTTATTCCGAATTACAATTTCGTTTTTTTGATAAACATAAATTGGTCTTTCTCCAAACTTAAAGTTTTTTATTTAATCTGGAATAATAGCCTAACTCAACTTGAACTTTTTGACTTTCTTTCGTTCAACAATTCATAAGAGCCTAAGTGTCTTTTTCGATAATATCTTTTGACTGCGAGAATAAACAACTATTTTTTTTTAACAACTAAGTAAAGAAATTCGTTTCTTTGGAATCTGTAGCAAAGTTTTCCAAAAAACACCTTCTCCTGATTTTCAGTTAAAATTCAAAACTTTAAACTCCTGTACTGAAAATATTGAAAAACAGACTTAGGCTGTTATGGGTTGTGACCACAGATTTCATTACAGAATGTGCTAAATTTTCATTCATTTTAAATCAATAGGGAAGACCCAAATGTACCAAGTTTAAACAAAACCTGATTATTTAATGAGGTTTTCTGCGGCAATTAAGTTTTGATACCTATTTTTGATACCTATTTTGACATATTATATGTATATGTATCCATATTTTCGTATGGAGGCTTTAAAATATTAATTTTTCTACACAAATATTTCAATGTTTCAAGTTTCTGCTTGAATAACTAATAATTTCCTATTTTTTCCAAATAGAATTTTTGCAAGCTAAGCTCACAGTAAAATAAAAAAAAATGTTGATCTATTTTCGAAAGAGATCTATTGATCCATTTTTAAGCGCAATGGCTCGAAAACTGAGGTTCAGAAACTAGGATTATTTAGGACTGCCGCAGAGCCATTTTTTCAATGCCATAAGATTTTTTCGTAGTCACATCGTTTTCCTTTAAGTTGAATGCTAATGTACATAGTAGAATGTAGTAATTTTTAGTTGAATTATTTTGGACTTTTTATATTAAAATAAATTTATCGGAAAAAGAAATTAAAAAAGAAAAAGCTTAAAGCCACATATATCCAATTTTTGCCCGTTAAATAGTTTGAAAAAAGCTAAATTTAGCGGAAGAAAGGTTGAATTGGCAACACTACCTGTAATGTGTAATACGCAGACAGAATTTGTTAAAATTTTTATTGTAAACATAAGTTAACGCCAAAAAGTTTGTTGGGTTACAAACTTTATTGTTGACGCTAGTGCGCGTGTAATATTCACTGAACACCAAACGTTATTGCTGACGCTAATGGGCCTGCAATATCTTTGCTGACTTCTGCTTCGGATTGTATGACTGCGGGAATGATAGTTGCACTTAGTGAAGTCATAGCATAAGTAACTTTATAAAGAAAACTTAAATTCAAATTCAGTGTTAATTTTGGTATTCAAAAAAACAGTTCGTCAGAACTACAAAAAATAACGCGTGCGTTATTAATTTATATATTGCGTTACAATACTTGATAAAATTTGAAGAATTCACCGAAGAATAAAGCCATCTCTGGCAACTTTCAAACAAATCACCTAGTTTAGCCTATAAATTCCTAGATTCAAATCTTTCGTTTTATTGCACTAAATCGTGCTAAAATTAGGACCCATAAGGCATTTAATATTGGGAATGGAAATGGAATTCACTGCGTGTACAAATTGACTGATTAATAGAAAATTACTCGCCCCTCTGCAACTTCTAAGCGGAAGACTTCAGAAAGTTATAATTTTGATTCTTTTGTTGTTCTTTAATTTAGAGTTTTACCATCTCTCTGCTAGCATCGCCCACATCCTTGCACCAAACCCAAAAGGCATCGGGTGAAGTTGTATCCCAGTCAGTTAACCTAACTGAAATTTCTCGTTTGGTCTCCTTGCATCCATCAATTTTTCCGTTGAACTGGTCAGAAAGGTTCACTCCACTGTGCAGAAATGAATAAATAAACTACAATTATTGGTTGAACTAATTCGTTTCAATTGAATGTTAAATTTAGCTTTTATTGGAGAAAAAATTAAAAACATTTGCTCAGCTAATGAAAGCTAATAGTTAGCATATAACTGCTTTATCCGGATATTCTAAATTTGTATATTCTATACAATTTTTGAAAAGCTACAAAGAAATTTTATGATGAATTATTTATTAATGTTTACCTTCAGAATGTTAGATGACATATTAAATTTTAAAGTTTATACTATATTGCTATTTTACAAATTACAATACATTTTATTGGAGTACAATTCAAAAACTAATGCGCGTACAAAATTTTAATATCCAATTGAATTATAATCAGTGTACTTCTTTTCTCTACAACTTCGTTAATGACAAATATAGCCTTCCAATATGTTTAATAGGAGATTTTTGCAATATTTAACCAATCTTGAAGAACTGTTTAAAAATCTGCAAAATTCGTTATCGTTTGGCAAACCGCTAATAAAGAACTGTGCGGGACTGTTGGGCGAGCAAGCAATCCTAACGCGTATGAACACATCCCAGTTCACAATAAATGTTCGCTTCCTGTCTTATAATCCTGCTTGAATATGTACGAGTATAGCATATTTTATACCAATACCAATAAATATCGACATCCACACAAATGCAAACAGTGCAAAATCCTCGCACTGTAAATCCGATTTTATTTTGCAATAGAATTGTGCTTGCTATTCAACCAATCGAACAATTGTTGTAATCCTGTAGATCAGGATATTGTCCAGAAGACAACGACACACGACAGAGTTCTAGAAAATGCATTGAGGAAATAAAAAATGCAAATATTGGCTCCTTTGTGCGGGTGTGTGTGAGAGAGAACCCTGTCCTAGATTGTAGTCATTCAAGAGTAAACTAAAGCAAATAGTAAGCGATTATTATGTGGGTTACATAGGTAAGGACTTAATCTCTATTACATAGTAGATCTATAACATTGGTCACATAATCTTCGAAATATGATGTAGACCTCTTGATAAGTCTATGCTAAACTGTCCACCTCTGCTTGTTTTGCGTCCGTCTGCGGTGTCTCTGTTCGTGTGTCCATTCAATGTGAACGGCAGTAAATGTTTATATTACAATTTGTATTGTCCTTATTGTAGGTTTGTGAAAATAGAAATACAACTTCAAATATCCTTTGGTTGTTGTCATGGGTTGCCAGCATTCTATGGGCAAAGTAGTTTAAAGTAGTTAAGCGATTACAGTTACGGATTAAGGGATGTTTAACAATTAACCTTCTGTATACAACAAACGCATTCATTGTGAATTCCTTTCACATTACGTTTTAACATCCATGCACATGTTCGAACAGCTCAATGCGAATTTAGTTTAATATCCTGCGAAATTTTGGAGCGACGAATGAACCTACACATCTAAAGAGGTGTGTAGGTAGGTGATGATCGTATGCGAGTAAGCAGTTAATAACTCAATCGGATTTTTTATATCTCTGCACAACGTCACAATTTTTGCATCTTCTTGTTTCCTCTCTGAAGAATATCTGTTGGCAATTAAGGTCGGTGATCCTTTTTATTCTTTAAATCCTTACAATTCGGTGTCTTTAAACGACCGAACTTCTTTATGTTTTTCGTTTTATTGTTTAGCTGTTTCATAAAACGTTTAAATAGATTAACCGCCTTTGTAAAATGTATCTGCTATGCACAGATACGGATGGAGTTTTTAGAACGAATATCCGCTTTTTCTGCTAATCCTGGGCAATTATTTCGTTTTTTTATTGTTTCGCCAAATGCTGATAACACTAAAATCTTTAGCAAATTAGTTCATTAAGATGTTAATTCTTTACAACACCCACAAATTAGACAGATATGTTCTGGTATAGTTCAAAAAATGTTGGAAATAAATATAAAGCGAGATACAAAGGGGTCCATTTAGGGCGTCTCTTCTAGTCGGACTCAACTAAGATTTACAATCTCTTTGCGAACAGTTTTTCGTAGTTATGCTAAATTCAATTTTTTTATTTCAATTCGTAAAAAAATATAAATTCTGGAAAAAAATGGGGCAATATGTTAAAACGTATTGTTTGATTTTACTGCAGAATTTGATCCAGTAATTTATTTTCTGTTTCCATTAGTTAGTAATTCATTCCGTTAACATTAAAATAAACTAGAATTCCAACAAACATAACACTAGCCAACAAGGTTTTGGAGGGGAGCAGCCAAATATCTTTCCTAGGGTAATTTTCGAATCTGTAATCAGGTTTTCGCGGTACAAAAAAAAAAATGTTTTTATTCGTTTTTTACATAAAAAAATCATTAGTTTATTTAAAAATCAATGAATTTTCAAAAGAGAACGGTGTTGTTTGAATGTCGTTTGTGTTTTTTATTTAAAAATCAATGAATTTTCAAAAGTGAATGGCGTCATTTGAATGTAATTTGTGTTTTGTTTGGTTCGATTTCACGTATTACAGTCCAGCAATAGTCTGACAGCATGCTTTTGTCCCAAAATCCTTGATAATTTCTTTTAATTTTCATTAAATCTTGGTGACCACGCTTCCCTTGTTCGCCACTCACTGTACCTATGTTTTGTGAAAAAAAATCTAATGCGAATGAAGAAAATGCATTTTGAGTGACATTCGTGCACCTAATTCGTGATAATTTTTTAATAATTTAGCAACAACTTGTCTGTAGTTATTACTCTTATTGTTTCAAGAAAAATGTTCACGATGCTTTTGAAAGATTTCCAGGCTGCATATTCTTTCTTCAATAAACATTGTGAAAAATTGTCATCATTCAATAGCTTCCTGATCTGAGGGCCAATGCCTTCTTTGATTTCAGCATATGAAATTTTAGGAAAAATCGCTAACAAATATTTAAATGCTGCACCGAACAACAATATTTTGTGAAACCTCTTTTCATACAAGTCAACAAGTCAATGACCAGAAACAGATTAATTTGCAGTTACTTACAATGGTCTATACTGTATGTACAAATAAATTTAAACCACACACTTTAAGGTCACCACAGATCTTCCAGTTATTATCGTTGTACTTCAGTAATGTCGAAATTTCCGTCATTGATTCGTAATTTTCCTTTGTATTAATGGCATGAGCAATTTGTATGGATAGTTTTTCATTCCCATTATGCAAAAGACGAGCCTCTAAACTGTACTTAGAGCGATCAATAAATAATTTCCATTCAGTTTTGTAATATGGCTGGTTTATTTTTTGAAATTAACGATCAACATCAGTACAGTATGGAATACGGTGTTTTTTTTTTTTCAAAATATGCAGCCCATTCCAAGCTTCTATCTCTATAGATTGTTATTTTTGTCCCAACTGTAAGATGTTCTCACTGCTAGTAATTCTACGTCTTGTTTCGTTAAATGTAAATCCCGAATTAGATCATTCAGCTCAGCTTAAGTCATTAAATGGCGTTCATCATCAGCGTAATACAAACTACCACTGCTGGTGAAAGATGTTTTGGGCTCACTGCTCGTAGCACTGGAAATGACTGGTAATGGATCATTCGGTGGACGTTGAACTGGTTTGAAAAGCGATAGGACATTAGCATAAATAATATTTTTTCAACTTTTCATAGTGAATCCAGCAACTTTTATTAAACAGAAATAACAATCGGTTTAGTGGTCACTTGATCCTCTCCAAAGTACTAAGCATATGTTTTGCATTGTCGGTGCTCACGGTTTGATCAAGTTTCTAACAACAAAGAGTATCTGACGCATAAGAGTATCCTTGTTTCGCAACCAAATATTCACCACACACAAAGCACAAATAGCTTGAATCAGTAACACACGATCTCCCTGACATGCTTAAACGCTACTATTATGAAGATTTAGAATGAATGTGGTCTTCCGTCAAATTAATTATTGTGAAATTGTAGTGTCAGTATTGACTGTTTTACAGTATTGCCAGCATGCGATAAAAAATAAACAAGGCGTGATAGCCAAATTTTTATGCCAGATTCAGCTCACCCAGATTAGTTAAAAAACATGCTCCGTTTCTTCACTCAATTATTTTTTTTCCAAATTTGTAGATCAGTGTAATCTTTACTGAATAATATTAAAATAAATATAAATGCAGCAATTTGCACTAAAACATCGACTACTTTAATATGCATGGTGGTGGCAGTTGATATATTCAAATCATCCCCTCGACAAACCGACGTATTGAGTATGATATATGTATGTTAAAGCATCGTTTGAGACAACTTGATTTTTCCCGATTATAATTGTTGATTGGACCAGAAATATATATACAGACATCTTGATATTATGAGAATACCGGTCTGGTAAAACTCTTTATTTTTTTTATCAAGCATTACATAAATAGTCTTTTGTTTGAATAAACATAAGACAAAGTTAACAAAATTTAAATAAATAACAAATTCGATCTTCCAACCTCATTTTTGTATAGAGTTTGAAAAATGTATGTTTGCTTAAAACGGACGAACATTATTTTTTAATTTTGCTCAACGAATTTAGGTACAATTGAACAACTTGAAACGTCTTGGTCGAAAAAATATCTCGTACGGAATCTAGCAGTCAGACAACAACTATCTGAACTAAAATATCAGTCAGCCAGAAAATTGGAAAATCTGGAAAAGGGTACTCTGATTGCGCCCAGATCGGACTTGTAAAACATAAAGTATGCCAGTTTCAAGGACTGATCGATGACAAAGTGTATATTGAATTTGGGCCCAAAATTGCTTTGTTGCCCTCCAAACAAAATGTAGGTAACTACAAGTCGCTGTTTTATGGAAATCTTTGCGTTGAGGTATAGGTTGACGGTATAAAGACTTGCATGGGACATAACTTTTGTGAGATGTGTTAGCTTTTTTGCTGCATGCTAAATTTTCTTCCGTTTTCTCATACTAATTTTTGGTTTTCTTTCTACTCGAACATGTGGTGAAGTTTATAAAAAATTTAAAATGCATTAGAAATATTAGGTGCGCAACAAAGTTCCCGCTGTTTGCCAATGGATGGTCGATTCTACCATAACTTAAACGTTATGAACCAAGCTTAGGCTTACGGTAAACATACCGCCTCGACACAATAGTGATTTTCTTTTGACCTCATATGTATGATTTTCTGCCAAATAATCGTCATATGCGGGAAGTATTGATTTTCTTCTTTCAATCGAAGAAAACGGCGGCTGAAGCTTATCGAGAGCTTCAAAACGTTTACGGAGATGCTGCGTTAAGTGAAACAACGTGCCGAGACTGGTTACGTCGCTTTAAAGGCGGTGATTTTGTTGTTGGCGGCCGTTCACGTGAAGGAAAACGAAAAACCTTCAAGGACACTGAATTGATGGCATTGCTTGATGGGGATCCGTGTCAAACACAGGTACTTCAGTATTAGGAGTTACCCGCCAAGATATTTCCTGGCGATTGCATGCGTTGGGATTCAAACCCAAGGAACTTGGGTTCCTTATGAGATGAAGCCAATGAACGTTAAGCGACGTTGTTTCGCCTGTGAACAACTGCCGTAGCGCCAAAAATTGAAGGGTTTTCTTCGCCGTGCTGTAATGGATGTTGAAAAATGGATTCATTACAGCAATACTAAGAAAAGAAAATGATGGTGGCTGCCAGGCCATGCTTCTACGTCGTCGCTTCGGCCGAAAATTCTCGCTGCTCTATATTTGGTGGGACCAGGTCGGTGTTATTTATTACGAGCTGTTGCAACCAAGCGAAACCATCACTGCGGAGTGATATCGATTTCAATTAATGTGATTTAGCCGAGCTCTGCGGGAGAAACGCCCACAATATGCCTAAAGGCATGAAAAAGTGTTTCTTCAGCATGACAACGTTCGGCCTTACGTGGGCAAGCCCGTTAAAACCTATCTGAAAACAGTGAAATGGGAAGTCCTACCCCACTCGCCATATTCTCAAGATATTGCACCGTCCGGTTACCACTTGTTCCGTTAGACGGCACATGGTCTGGCTGACCAGCAGTCCCACTCATATGATGACAGCAAGGAATAGTTAGATTCGTGAATAGCCTCAAAAGGTGAACAGTTTTACCGTGAGGGAATTCGAGCTCTGCCAGAAAAATGGGGAAAATTAGTAGCTAGCGATGGACAATACTTTCAATGAATCATTTGTGAACATATTTTCATAATAACGTTGAATTTCTTATAAAAAAAAACTTTAAGAATTTAGTTGCACACCTAATATTTTTTTCAATATCCAGTTCTTTGGAGTTTCTGAACAAAAATAGTTGGTTTCGGATCAGGGCTAATAGAAATTATAGAAATGATTAAGAATTTGGATATAGATGTGAGTAGTCTCCCAAGTTTTTGAAGGCAGCCATTCCAAAAATTCGGGTAATTTTTTAGTGAGGATATTTGCCGAATTTTTCAAATTTTTTGAGACGAATTGTTAAATGTCGCAGCAAATGTCAACAATTTTGAATAATAAATGCAAAATAATAAGTGAAAAGACGAAAAGTTGGACAAGCACACAGTTGGATTGGCACTACATTACCATCGATCGTAACTGATTACGTGATATGAATAGCCGTTGCCACTTCAACAGATGAAAAACACAATATTTTAGTATCGAAGTTATGTTTTGACTTGGAGTTATATTTACATCAGCTGATGTGAATTTTACTCGTAAAATTTGAATGCTCTGAAAGGAAAACTCAACTGAAATTTTAGCTGGACTTGATACAAATAATTTCAGAGAATGTAATCGTTTATAATAGATAAGATATAATTTCAGGCGATACGTCGACGTGAGCTCAATATACAGGTACACATATTCTGCGGCAATTCATTCGTATTAGGTTATATCAAGACATGCACCAGTATCGTTCATTTTCAATAGGATTAGCATGCTATTAAATTTTCTAGAAAAAATCACACGACATTAAAATTGTTCTAGGAAATTTTAATGTCAAAATAAGAAGGGAAGACGCTCCTAGTCCAAGGGTCAGATAACTGCCTGACAAAGTCTGTGAAAACTACTTCAAACTGGCTTATTTTGGACATCTCGCATAACATGGGAAAAGACAGAAAGCATGCTTCTTGTATCGAAGACGTGCGTGTGATCCGCTGTGCGAACATAGACCGGTATCACCAACTGGTAGCAACTACCGAACTCTCTCATATTCTGTATTAAAACGCCCCATTCCCAATGTTTCTGACACGTAGTGGCAACATATTGCACATATTGCCAATATAAAATACAGTGATCAGATAACCTCTGGTCTGATGAACAAGGTCACATTGTCGAGAATTCTTCTAGAAGGTCAAAAGCAAAGGCAATGGAACAGGTTACCTCTCATGTAAGAAATGCAGTGGAAATCTGACCCAATATTACAGAGTGCTCTGTAATTATAGAGAGAATATTTCAGTTAACTATCAGCACTAGATAGCGTCACAAGACAAAAAATCACACCAATCATAGACGATGTCATAAATCGTGCAACAGCTAACCAAAAACAGAATAGATAAGCCGTATTACAGTTCAAGAATATCAGAGGTTTGATTGCTGATGACCTGTCGGCAGAATTGTTTAATCCAGGTGGCTATGACGAGATGAGTTGACCGACCGTGGGGTGATGGTTAGTGTGCACGATCCCGAGTCCAAGCCCTCCTATAGCCACCTTGTAAGCTCTCTAAATATGATAAGCTCTCCCATGTTTCATGCACAGATGGAAGGGTATTTATTTTATTTATTTTATTTTTTCTTTTTAATGACGTAAAGATCAACATACATCAGCTCCTACACAGTGTTTGACTCAGTGAATGCATTCCCCATGATTGGAATTTGGGTGTACTATGCCCTGTGTTCGAAAAAGACGATCTATGTGCAAGGACACGATATCATTATGGTGTATCAGTGCGGGCTTTAGACCTAGTAGATCAACAACTGACCTGATATTGGCATTACGGCAAATCATGGAGAAAACATGTCATCTTTTGGTCGACTATAAAGCTAACCGTTACCAGCAATATGTTTACAAATATTATGCCTTTTACTACGAATTCAACACTTTAGAGTATCTTGTGAATTCCCCAACAATGTCAATGGCATTGTAATTGTATAGAGTTATCCACTTAGTGGTTTTAAAATCGCTGGACTTGCAAGATTGTCAGCTATTTAATACCTGCCATCTGAAGTATTATTTATTCAGAGAATGGTTTGTCATTTACGAATATGGATCGTTTAATAACAGAAAAACGCGTAAAAATAGTTAAAATTTACTAGTGTTAAATTTACTACTAGTTAGTGATTTAAACGTGGGTTTCCAATCGAACAAAATTTTCTTTAGCGATGAAGCTCATTCTTCTCTCGATGGTGAAGTCAACAAGCAAAATTGTCACACATGTAGCTCGGAGAGCACAGAAGTGATTGTGAAAAAGTCATTGCATTCGAAAACTACCTCAGAAGGATCGACAGCTGCAACCAATCCAGAGGCTGTCATTTAAATGACATTGTAGTTCATATATAATGGCAACATCCAAGCAAAATAATGGAATAAAAGTTTCATCAAAATCATAAATTTATGTGTGTTTTATTTAACTCTACTTAAAACCGAAAAATGGATAATCTTATATTTCTCATATTTTTATAGCGTATTCAATCAATAACCAAATGATATTGGTGCGTAACTAAGTTCTCACTGGTGTTTTTTTTTTTTTTTTTATAAAAATGCAACTTTATTATGAAAGCATGTTTACAAAAGATTCATTAAGAGTATTGCCCATCGCTAGTTACTACTTTTCCCCATCTTTCTGGTAAAGCTCGAATTCCGTCACGGTAAAACTGTTCATCTTTTGAGGCTATCCACGAATCTGGCTATTCCTTGATGTAGTCATATGAGTGGAACTGCTGGTCAGCCAGACCGTGTGCCACCGAATGGAACAAGAAATTAATCGGACGGCGCAATATCTGGAGAATATGGCGGATGGGGTAAGACTTCCCATTTCAGTGTTTTCAGGAAGGTTTTAACGGGCTTGGCCATGCGAGGCCGAGCATTGCCATGCTCAAGAATCACTTTTTCATGCCTCTACGCGTATTGTGGGCGTTTCTCGCGCAGATCTCACCTCAATCACATTAATTAAAGTCGATACCGATTTGCAGTGATGGCTTTGCTTGGTTTAAATAGCTCGTAATAAACAACACCGACCTGGTCCCAACCAATACAGAGCATAATCTTCGCAACGTTAATATTCGGCCAAGGCGACGACGTAGAAGCTTGGCCGGGCAGCGTCCATGACTTTCTTTTCTTTGGATTGCTGTAATAAATCCATTTTTCATCACACAATATGATGAAAAAACCCCTTCCCTTTTTGTCGCTGAAGCAATTGTTCACAGGCGAAAAAACAACGCTCAACGTCCCTTGGCTTCAATGGGAACCCGTTCCTTGCTTTTGAATTATTCCCAACGCTTGGAATCGTTTGGAAATAACTTGTTGGGTAACTCCTAATACTGAAGCAAGCTTTACTTGTATTTGATACGAATCCCCATCAAACAGTGCCGTCAACTCAGTGTCTTCGAAGGGTTTTCGTCTTCCTTCACGCGAATGGTCACCAACATCAAAATCACCGTTTTTAAAGGGACGCAACCAATCTCGACAGGTTGTTTCTCTTTTATGATTACTTTAAAGCAGCATCTACATAAACGCTTTGAGTTTCAGCTGCCGTTTTCTTTGATTGAAAGATGGAAATCAATACTTCCCGCATATGACGATTATTTGGCACAAAATCATACATATTCACACAACCAAAATTATGTAACGTCAAAAGAAAATCATCACTGTGTTGAGGCGGTATATTTGCAATGTGCCAAAACTTGGCTCAGGACGTTTAAGTTATGGCAGAACTGGCGAGCACTTACAGCTGGCGCCATCTATTGGCAAACAGCGGGATATTAGTTGCGCACCTGTACATATCTCAAACCAATTTAATTTAAAGAAAATTTAGAAAGCATTAAAATGTTTATACAATTTTTCTTGTTTTTTTGCACTCAAAACTACCGAATTTGATAGGAATTTATATTTTTCTTACATTTTTGTATTACTTTTTACCACAGTTTCTTCATGATTAAAGTCTAACCACACATTTACCATTCATTTGAGGAATTTGAGCATCATTGCCATGCCCACCTTGCTACCTCTAATTGAAGTTTATCTAATTGTCATTAATGTTTCTAGAGAACTGGCCGGATGTAAAGATTACATTGCGAGAGCGTATGTGCAAGTCGGATCATGAAGCTGAAAATTTTGTACTAATTTAAATTTTTTATGGAAATCATCCATTAAAATTGATTTCATACTATTCACTGTTTAGTTGTCTGGAATTCACATACTTCAGTAACCATGTAACAGAAGATTGAATACAACAGCAAAGGTCAACCACACGTACGAGTATATTACGAGACATCCTCCTCCTGATTCAGATGCTTACACACACTACGAACGCTAAAACTCCCACATGTTTTTGTCAGTCAATTGAAATAAAGACCTACGACAGCTGTTCCCCATTGTACTGGATTCCCTCAAGTATACAGCTCTTATGTAAGTCTGGGTCTGGTATTGTTTCATTGACCAATGTCCTTACGTTGCCATACAAACTCAAACAAAAACGCATGCAGGCAAACCAATACCCATCCATTCTCTTATTCGTATTTATGTGAACCAACAGTGTTGTAATCTCTCGTTACTTACCACAGATTATGCAAGTTACACACAGACGCACAAATTCGTCCTTATTGTTATAGAAAATCGCTTAATCCTTGCAATACTTCTTGGGCAGAGATTTACATCATGATTAACATGCCTGTTGTGTTAAGTTATGAGCATGGAAGATGGTGATTCGTAGGTGTAAATTTGTTAATTTCAAATTTTCTTCAGCTAAAGTCTTGTGATCTCTTCGTGTGTGTGTAGCAGTTAATGTAGGTGTAAATCATTTTATTGGTTTAGTAGTTCAATTTGATGTTTGTGCCATTTCTTGCTGGGGATTTCCCGCCTTTGACTTGAGAAATCTTTAAGATTTATATAATCATTTAAGACTTTATGTGGATTTGCGTCTTATGGCCTATTCAAATTCACACCTGATTAAAGGTGCAAAAGCTAAAGGAAAAGAAAATAGGATAATGGTTGGAGATTTACGTAAGTGAGCAAGTGAGAAAATAGGTGTTACTGCTTAGTATTAGGGAGCTAATATTCATAGCATATGGATATGTTGCTTAAGAGGATATAGCGGACTAAAGTTGGAGATGATGTTCTAATCTTGTGTAATATATTCATTATTGAAGTTTGAAAATGAAATATTGCTTGTTAGATTGAAAATGTACGATATTTACAGGCTTCAAAAAATGTGATTAAACAACTTGTTTACAGAATTATAAATTCATATGAGAATATATAAAAGAACACATTTCCCTACGACATACCATTAGTAGTAATGGAAAAATTGTGTGAGGTGTTACGTTACGTCTAAGAGTCCTTATAGTTTTAAAAGTATCTGTAGCAACAATAGATCTTGTCAACGAATGGCCTGTATATTTACTTTGCGACTCACTCCTTGTCGATACATCACAGCATAGCACTGATAATGCATACATGGATTGTTCGGCACTTTAGTGACTAATGGCAATGCCAGGGAAATGTATTTTTCATTACATCACTACCAAAATTGGATACGCCAAGTAAATAAGCTTTTAATTAAATGTTAGCTTTGTGTTGCTTCAATTAAAGGGAATCGTAATCCAGATCCCACTAACGCTTTAGAATGATCCACACCCGGAAAACATTTAGCCAACCTGCTGCTTTGAAGCGTCAAATATACTGTTATTTAGAGTAGTCGATTCATTTGTCTGTTTCCAAAATTGATGCAGATGCACAACTTTATAACAAAGCGTACATAGGCTGCAGTTTGGACATCGTATATGTATATAATATTTCACAAAGGCAAAATATGCCAACAAGCTGCTAAATTTTTTATAAATAACTTGTAACATCATAACGATCCTGTCTTGTATGTTTGCATTTTCGTCGCTTCATCGTCATCGTAACATGTATTCACAGTGAAAAATATAACAAAAAAATGGTTTAGAACTTTTAGTCATTTGCTAAATCGGCTAATCTACGTAGGATACATTTTTCGATCTCAAAAGTACAGTTAAATAAAACACACATAAAGCTATGATTTTGATGAAAACTTTATTTCATTCTAATGCTTGGATCTCGCCCCTGGATTGATTGCAACAGTGGATCCTTTTCAGGTAATTTTTAACCAGTTTTTCGTACATTTCGGGCGGTATCTTGGCGATGACTTGACGAATGTTGATTTTAAAATTCTCCACATTTAGGGATTATCTGCGTAAACGCGGTATTTGACGCAGTTTCACAAAAAAGGCTTACGGTGTCAAATCGCATGATCTTGGTGGTCATTTGGTGTCGCCAAAACGTGAAATTATACTTGCTGGAAATTTCTCATGGAATAAAGCTAAAATTGCCCCATGTCATCCAGTTAATAATCTTTAATTGCAGACCAAAAAAAGTCTAGCGTCATTTTCGAAAAAAATACGACCCAACGACACCTCCAGACCGTAATACGTACCGAACAGTCACTTTTTCCGGATGCAATGACTTTTCCAGAATTACTTCTAGGTTGTCCGAGCTTTACATGCGACAATTTTGCCTGTTGACGTAACCAACGAGTGAGAAATAAGCTTCATCGTTAAAGAATATTTTATTCGATTGAAAGCCCACGTGTGAATCACCACTTTTGTAGTAAGTTTTAACCATTTTAACGACCCATAGTTATTCGTAAATGGCAAACCTTTCACTAAATAAATAACACTTCAGATACAGGTACTTCACAGCTGGCAACCTTGCCAGACCGGGGATGTTGAATCCACCAAATGGACAATCCTGTATTTTACATAAGTACCCGTTATAAAGGGTGTCCCAACAAGAATGCAAGATTTAAATGACTGATGCAGCAATTGAATTGTTTCTCTGGCTGTATGACATGTGTCGCCGCATAAGTCGACGTGTCGACATGCCCCCTTAGTTGACGATAAAGTCGGTAATCCGACAAAGATTTAACACTTATTAACTTAGGTTATTTTGATTTTATAGCCTTTTCGAAATAATAAAATGACGGGTACATTTTTCCTTTTTAAGTGGAATTTAAATTATTTGGTCCATTAGTATGACGAAAAAACTTGCATTGTGTGCAAATATGAAAGTTAAAGCTCGAGGTAAGTGTAGATCGGATCACTTGAATACAGTGCCAGCATTATCATAAAAGTAATAAACGATTATGATCGCTTTTAGTTGCAATAAACGTATAATAAATTTAAATATGATGGTGTTCTTTTTTCGTTTTTGATCTTTTTCTTGGCGGAAAATATTTACCGCCATGAACAATCACGCCTTTTCCAGTAATTTGCATTCATATGGTATAGACTTCCGTGTTATGGAGAAACGTGATGTCCTTAATTGCCCTTCGGCAAATGAACAAATCAACAATTTTGCAATTTGAATCGGTGCCATTTTTCTCTATTATTTCAGCAACAAACTGCACAACGTCGCATTCAATGTTAGCAACCAATTCCAAACGAACATTGTTGAAAATTATTGTGTAAAACTAAATGATTTCCAACAGACAATATCAAGCACCTAAACAGTATAAGGCCAATGAACGGGGAAGCACATTTACTAGATGGAGATGGTAGTAAAAGAGACGTATTGCATATTTTCAAAACTGAGGTCACAAACTCAAACCTAATTTTCTGTACATTGCGTTAATTTTTAGTGGTTGGTAAAACTTTCCACATAAATACTCTGAGATCTTTCGTACATGTGACTGATTTAGTCCAAAACGTGAAAAACGTGCTTTAAAGGACTCGCATTTGTGAGGCTAACTGAGGCGGACATTTGTCTGGTATTCTATTCCATACATAATTGCCGAAATTAAATAAAGCATTTATCAATATACGATCCATTATCTTCCATTTAATCAGAAATTGTAAACAAACAAAGTAGTATGCCTTCCTGACGGACACCCTGTATATCTGTACTTGCAAGGAAAACAGATTTAAATGAGGATTTATTGTTTTGAGGTATTAAACATTTGCGAAAAATCGCTTCTATAAAAATTTATTACAACTTGCAAAATATGCCGAATTTTGGAATCACGCTTAAATAACAGCCTGTGACTTAAAGCATTGAGAATAATAATAAAACAAGTTTTCTTATTTTTATAAATATTTAGAGATATGAAATTTTTGAAAAATTACTGCTTCGAAACTTGTGATTCATATCGAATTTTACGGTGGAATTTGGACATATGTATATGTCATATGTTTCACACAATAATGATAATAAATGGATGATAGTAAATTCGACTTTGTCCTAATTCTGCTAAAGTTGGTTTTCCTTTTAATTGCAATTGTGAATTAGTTCTCCCGACTAGAATTTTTGTACTGGTTCTGCTTTTAGTTAGCCAATGCAACGCAAAAATTGTTCAAATAAATTCTGATAAGTGCCAACTTTTCTGGAAATGGTTTCAGTCCTGGCATGAACACTTTTTTTCGTATATAACCGTTTTTGCCACATTTCGAAAGTAATCTGCCCATGCCTATGAGATGCTTTTATGCCAAATTTCAGCCTCTTAATTTTTTTCTATAATTCTTCAGAAAGTTCGTTCGGGTTTTAAAAGAAATTTACTTACAATTGCATATACAAGAAAACAATTATTTTAACCTATTATATAGGGTGTCGCATAAGTAACGTTAACGTTGATCAGTGAATTGTTTATGTTTAAGTCTTTTTTTCGTCTCTATACAGAATTAACTAAATAATGCTTGGGAAATTTATTATGGAAAGGCTCAGCACAGAACAAAGAACCAAAGTTGTTCAATTTTACTTTGAAAGTCACATTCGATTGAAATTTCTTTCATGTTCGAAATGCTCCTAACGCTCCAACAATTTACCGTGCATTACGAAACTCGTGCAGTTCGAAATGAAGTGGCCATTGCTCGAGTGCAAGCAAGTATTGAGGAAAACCCAGAAACTTCCACCAGGCGACGTTCTCAGCAGTTAGAGATGTCTGGGCGGTCTTTGCAAAGAATTTCCCATATAAGACGCAATTGGTTCACGAATTAAAACCAAATGATTCGCATTCAATATAGTCGCCGTTAACGTTACTTATGCGCCACTCTTTATAATCTCCCCTAATTTGATAGAAGCCCACATTCATTCTAAATCTTCAGCGTTTAAGCATGTTTTTGCTTTGTGTGTGATTAATATTTGGGTGGAAAAATGGATATGTAATATCAGAATCTTTAAAATGTGAATATTTTCATTATTTTGGTTTTGCTGTCAGAAACTTGAACAAACCGTGGACACCGACAACGTTTTGCAATAGTTGCAAAACTGTTTCATACAAATGGTCAAATGGCAAGAAGATCTATTTCGATTTTTCAATTCCAGTGCTTTGGAGAGAGTCAAGTAACCACCAAACCGATTGTTATTTCTGTTTAACAAAAGTTGCTGGATTCACTATGAAAAGTTTAAAAAATATTACTTACGCGAATGTCCCATCGGTTTCCAAACCAGTTCAACGTCCACCAAATGATCCATTACCAGTCATTACGAGTAGTGAGTTCGAAACATCTATCACAAGCAGTGGTAGTTTGTATCAGGCTGATGATGAACGCCATTTAGTGACTCAAGCTAATCTAAATGATCTAATTCGGGATTTACATTAAGCGAAGCAAGACGTAGAATTACTAGCTTCACGCATGCAGCAGTAGAAACATCTTGCAGTTGGGACGCAAGTAACAATCTATAGAGATAGAAGCTTGGAATTGGCTGGATATTTTGAAAAGAAACACCGTATTCTACGCTGTACTGATGTTGATGGCTTGTTTCAACAAATGAACCATTATTGATCGCTCTAAGTACAGTTTAGAGGCTCTTTTTTGCATAGTGGGAATGAAAAACCATCCATACCAATTGCTCATGCCGTTAGTACGAAGGAAAATTACGAATCAATGACTGAAATTTTGGCAGTACTCAAATACAGCGGTAATAAATGGAAGATCTGTGGTGACCTTAAGGTGTGTGATTTAAATTTCTTTGTATACATAGTATAGACCATCGTGAGTAACTATAAATTAATCTGTTTCAGGTCATTAATTTGTTGACTGGTATGCAAGGAGGTTTCACAAAATATTGTTATTTCCTTGGTCGCGTACTGAGTATTCACCAGGAAAACAAAACATTCAAAATAAACCAATAATTGATCAAAATGACGTTCTTCTTCTGCCACTGCACATAAAATTTTACCTTTTTAAGAGTTTTTTCAAGTCTCTGGACAAAAATGGTGCAGCATTTAAATCGTTGTTAGCGATTTTTTCTCAAAATTTCATATGCTAAAATCAAAGAAGACATATTTATTGGCTCTCAGATCAGGAAGCTATTGAATGATGACAATTTTTCACAATGTTTATTATGCTGCCTGGAAATCTTTCAAGAGCATCGTGAACAGTTTTCTTGGAAACAATAAGAGTTTAAAGTGCAGACAAATTGTTGGTGAATTATTGAAAAATTATCGCAAATTAGCTGCACGAACGTCACTCAAAATGCATTTTCTTCATTCTCATTTAGATTCTTTTCTACAAAACCTAGGTGCAGTGAGTGACGAGCAAGGGGAGTGTGCTCACCAAGATTTAACGAACATTAAAAGAAATTATCAACGATTTTGGGACAAAACCAAACTACAAATTATAAACGACGTTTAAATAACGCCACTTTTGAAAATTCATTGATTTTTAAACAAATTAATGATTTTTTATGTAAAAAACGAATAAAAATATTTTTTTTTTGTATCTCAAAGATCTGACGTGTTAGAGCAAAACATATTACAGATTTTAATTCAGCCCACCAAATTACCATATGAAAAATATTTGGTTGCTCCAGTCCAAAATCTTGTTGGCTTGTGTAATTCATTATTATTATGTAATTTTTAATTTTTGCTTATGTGACATCAATTTCCCTAAAATCAGCATGGTTTTTTGCGGATTATCACTGCATCTTACAATAATTTCGTTTTCATTTATTTCCATCGTAGTTTTCTTAATATTTTCTTTAATCAAAAATTTTAATTTTTTCATATTCTTCAAATCCGTTATTGATGTACAGTCCCAAATAAAAACATGATCAGGCTTTAGATCTGAGCAGATGTAATCATTACTTTTGTCTAAATCTGCGTTTGTTTATTTCTTTTTCATAATTTTTGTTATGGCGGTCGAAAATGTTATAGAGAGATTTGTCTCTGATGGCATTCTTGATAAAGATTATGTACTGGAGTAGAGCACGAAACTGGCTATGGAAGTTAGCGGGGTAGCGATGGAGGCGGGGTAACGATGGAGGCGGGGAAGCCAGTTCCAAGTAGCGGGAATGGTGCGGTTGGATGAGAAATTATCTGGTTGTGAGATTTAGATAAGTATTTCAAGTAGTGGATTTCGTACTTAGGGAAATTTCCCTGGCTGTGGGAAGAGAAAATTGTCTTGTACAGATAATTTCTCAAAGTACAAGAGAAATTACATGCAAGTTGCGGATTGTAAAGAAATAGTTTGAGATAAAAAAAAAAAACAAATGAATTAATTACAATTCAAGGAGTTTTATTTTTAAAGTAGAGAAGTGCTCACCACTAGGCTTAGAAAAGTTAAGTGGCCGATACTGGTTCCACGAACTTGCCACGAAGCTCACAAATGTTAGATTTTAGATTCAAGATAATTCACAATGATTTCATTTATAAAGTTAGGTTGGCAATTCATTTACGTATATACAGTGTTGCACAAAATAAAAGCAACAAAATGTACTCCAGACTATAAATATATAATTTTCATAAAAACAAAACACTTAAAACAAAGCTTACTATTTATTATCACAGAGGTATTATTAAGCTATAAAACCAATACATTACAACAATAATAACAATTGCGTTTAAAAGAAATGTAAAAAAATGTACTGCATTCACTTGCGCAAAACAATAGCAACAAAGTAGAGAAAGAAGAGAACAGGTTTAAAAAGAATGCAATCTAGCGGTACTTTTACAATGTTTTTGAGAAGCTGCCGTAAAATACTTTCAATTTGTGCAATATTTGATTCAGTTTGTCAACGATCTTTGCATATTAACGACGTTAAGAACATGGCGAGGGAAAAGTTTGGAGACAAATTAAAAAGTGAAATAATGACTTTTTAGGTGGTACGAAGCAAACAGAGATAGCAAAAAAATTTAAAATTAATATATCCTGCATTTGCCGGTTGATAAAGAAGTATCGACAGACAGGAGAAATGAAAATCAAACATTTAGGTGGAAGACCTCGAAAAACTTCAACTCGGACAGACCGTGAAATTGTTAAGATGATAAAAAAAGATCCGTTTATTTCGTCAAAAACAATTGCAACATCTTTAAAACTGAATATTCATCACAGTACAGTACGAAGACGGGCTGTAGAAAACAATTTAAAAAGTTACAGACCAGCCAAAAAACCATTGCTTACAATAAGGCATATAAAAAATAGGTGAGTTTTTATTTTTAGTATAATGCTGAATTAATATTACTATTATTTCTTTGGAAAAGGTTAAATTTAGCAAATTTCGCAATTGGTCAGTAAATAAGTGGAGGACAGTACTGTTTAGCGATGAATCTAAATTTAATCTAATTCAATCGAATGGAATGCAGACCGTCAGGCGACACAGAGGACAACGTCTTAAAACCAAGAAGTGTATTACATTTGTGTACTTTATGGATAAAAATTCATTAAGACAAATTTTGTTTCTAGAATAGTTAGTAATAAGTTTTTCTTATAATTCAATTAGATATAAACGCTGTAAGTTTACAACTCTCTACTTTTCCTATATCCGTATGCAACAGCCAAATAATTGAAATTACTTTGGATCAAGGTCTTATACACCAATAATCTAATATTTTGATTAAATTTATTTTTATTTATCTTTGTTTAAAAAATAGAGAGCTTGCGGCGACTTCATTTTCTAGTGAGCGAAAGGTTACTTTGGAGACATATAAATTAAAATTGTAATTTTCTTTTACACTTTCCCAATGATTTTAAGAAAATATAATTAGTTCTCATTTCTGGTTGATATATCAGCACCATAACTACAGTTGTAGCGTAACAACATCCTGATATGTCACTGTCTTTGAAAGTGGTTTCGTCTCCATTTGCAAAAATAGCAACACATGCGACTTATTTCCATTCAGTGCCAGTGCAGAATGTATTCTATAAAATTGTCCAATTACTTTGTACGAGCATTTACGATGTAATAGCAGTTTTTTCCACGCTCGTTAATAGCCGTTTCAATTTCGTACAAGTAGTTATTCTCGTTGCCATACTTTTACCATAATTGTACTACGGCATTTGCATAGCAACCAATTTAAATATCAAGTATTTGCAAAATAAAAGTAGCAGTAACAGTCGCATTTTCATATTATCCCCCAACTGATTCTAGCAGCACGGCAGTTCAGCCTGAACAATAAGAGGCACTCGTTTATTAAAAAAAACAACAGGGGTTTTAAATTAGATAAAAAGGTAATTTGAAATAGACTGCAAATAACAGCAGTTTCAAAATGTGCAATGTTAACGGTAGCACGAAAACAATAAATTCGAATTTTTTAACGCAGTCAAGTGTGGCATGTAAAACTGCAGTTGATATTGAGGAAAGCTATGGCTGTATGGTAGAGGTTGAACATTCCGGTGGCAAAGAAATTTATTTATTTTTTGTTTCTAGTCTAAGTTAGATTACAATGAAACAGATTTTCATATTTCACCTGCCTTCCACTCTTCGGTTATACATTTGACACATTTAGATTTTAATTTCGCTAAAAGCATCTGACATATTCTTGAAATTTTGTCAAGAGTACTCCTGTAACATTCATGAAATGTTTTCATACCCATTTCACTGTTTGCTATCTTCAAACTCACCAAAACTTGATATGAACTGTATGATTTGTATTTGGTTGAAAAAGACTCCCTCGCGGACGAAACGAAATTGAGGGAAATGTACAGAGATGTCTTCTTTAGTTCAGTATCCCTTGATAGTATTGAAAAGACTCAGTACCAGCACCACTTGCCACCACAAACACACCACCGCTAACTACTACAACTGAAAACTGACAACATCAACATCATGAATATATAAACTAATGTTTAACCAGTGCTCAATTTGAGATCACAGCCGCTTTTAAGTCGATGCCACTTTTAAGTTGCAGCCAACAAAAGCGAGACCCCAAAAGAAAAATCCTAACAATGGCCAAGACAACAAAATCTTGCACAAACCCCGACTCGACTCGACTCTACTCACCGAAAAAAAGGCACCTACAGCGCCGCCTGTGCGATTAAATTGTAAACGAAACTAAAAACCAAAAAAAAAAAAATGGAATGAAAGAATGAGATACGAACGAGCGGCATACATAATAGAGCGGACAGAAAGCTAAAGGAATCCACATTTATTTGGAACCGACAATGAGTGCTACTCATGTACAACGACAGGGTCTGTTGGCTTTGATGATGATGATGATGATGATGGCGGTGGTGGTGGTGGTGGCATGCCACGAGCTAAAAGACGGCAGCATCATCCACTACAGCAACAACAATAATGAGTCCTTAAGCAATGAAATGAAAACTAACAACAAAGACAACTTTGACGACGAGAAGAATCCCCAGCAGATGTTGAGCATTAACGAAAAAGGATGACAAATGTCCTTACGAATGTACACAGTACACTAGGCCATAAATGTCTGCATCCAATGTTACATTGCAGATGTAGAATTTTGGAACTGCACTTCGCACCACCATAATTGTGAGCGAGTTAAAAGCACACCTATATGGACAAAACAGATATGAGGAACAGATGAGATATACAAGCATCGATTTCTATAAATTTTTGGCTAAAACCGATACAGAAATTTTCACCTGCATACATCTTCAACCAACATCTATTTCCATAGGTGCAAAAGTGCGTGGTAAATGTAGATCTTCAATACACGAGTCAGTAAGGAATTTGCATAATTAACCTCATTCATTAGCTTCGCAGCGAAGCTAATAGAATAGGCTGACTTAAAGTTCCTTTTCGTTTTTGAACGATTTTCTCTATCTTTTAACCTCAATCTTTAGAATAATTTGTATGTTTTTATGCCGAAATATTAGTTTTAACTTGCTGTAATACTTAATGTAAAAACTCAATTTAATTATGTTTTAAATTTGCCTAACGACGGTAACAATAATAAAAAAAATATATGTATATATACGAGTATATATAATATTCTATAATGTATAATACAGGGTGGCGCAATAGAACGTGCATATTTAAAAAATAGATTAAAAAATAAATACAAAAGGTACGGTTGAAATAAATCTAAGGCATTGTAGAGTAATAAATGGAGTTTATTTTTTAAAAATAACATCATCTAAATGGTGACCCCCTCTACGAAGGCATTCCTCTAACTGCAAACGAAAATTATTGAAAACTTTCTTCAGTAATACTGGTGTAATGGCTGCCATTTCACCACGGATATTCTCCTTGAGCTGAACGATGTTTCTTGGATTATTACTGTAGACTTTGTGTTTGAGGTATACCCACAAAAAAAAGTCAAGAAGCGTCAAGTCTGAACTACGTGGGGGCCATGGGATATCACCTCTTTTCGAAATCAGTCTGCCAGGGAACATCTGCTTCACCACCGCCATGAAGTCATTTGATGTGTGACAGGTAGCTCCATCTTGTTGGAACCAAGTTCTGGAATTCACTATTCTTGTACTTTCAATTTCTGGAGCCAAAAATTCGTCCAACATCTCAACATAGTGTTCCGTATTAACCGTGACGTTTTGGCCCCGCGCATTTTCCAAGAAAAAAGGACCAATTATTCCTTTGCCGGAGATTGCTGCCCATACTGCCACTTTAGGACTATGTAATGGTTTCTGGTGTTTGATTTTGATATTTTTACCGTTCCAGTAACGACAATTTTGACGGTTTACGAACCCATTCATAAGGAAATGAGCCTCGTCAGAGAAAAGGATATTATCAAAATTGGAAAATCGATTAAGCATTTCATTAGCAAATTTGAATCTTGCTATGAAGTCAGACTCTTTCAATTCTTATGTTAATTGCAGCTTATATGGATGCAGTTTAAGATCCAATGTTAAAATTCGTTGCAATCTTCGTCGTGATAATTGTAAGACAGACAATCTCTTGCGAGTCGACATTTGTGGATTTTCTTGCACTGACTCCATAACTCTCTCAACATTGTCTTCGGTCCTAGATGTTCTTGGGCGACCATTTGCTTGTGGTTTAAATGTTGAACCGGTCTCTTCAAAACGCTTTACCCATATTTTAATTATATTAGCACTCGGAGCTTCACTAATTCGCCGTAGTCCATATTCAGCACAATATAGTCGCCTAGTAGCAATACCTATATATGAAAATGCGCGACGCTTCCCGTCGAAGTGATTCAACGATGTAGGCGCCCCCCGCACGCGCCTTTTCTACCCCGTAAAAAAAGATGATGCAATATGCACGTTCTATTGCACCACGCTGTAGTTTGATCTGCTAGTATACTGTTGTTTCGAAGTTTTTCAAACACAACAGAGTTTTTTCATTCGATTTTTTGAATCTGATACTATGATCTAAATACAGCCTGAGCTGATTGCAAGTACTTAAAAAATAGCTTTTGTTCATAATTTATTCTGGATTTCATAATCTGCACTCTTTCAATAGATAATAATCTTATAAATTAAAATAAAAAAGGCTTCGTACAACACCTCTAAAATTTGAAATTAAAAACTAATACAGAAATTTCAAACAAGTGAACTAATCTATAAATACCTTCACACAAAGTACATTTTCGTCGGAGCAGAAGTATGCGAAGGGGAATGGTAGGTCACTACGTTCTTATCAAAAATAATTTGAATTATTATTGTTATTATATTATTACTGTTATTAATTATTATTAAAGCAAAATTATAACTTACCAAACCAAAATGTTCACAAATCCTTCAATTAGTGTGTTCACAGCCACACTAATGTTGTTCATTTTTATCCTTCGAACTAAGTTTATGGAAAACAAGTACAACTTCTTAAAATTTATGTATAGAAGAATATATGAGCTAAAACGGTCGCACGTACGGGGGTCACCAGAAAGGGAGTAATTATATGGTAGCTTTTATTCCGTTTTCATCAACCATTAAAACCATTGATTGTAATGCATAAAGAATTAAGTTGCTGCATCCTAATAATTAGAAGCTGTAGATTAATTTGTATCGGAAGTACCAAAAAAAATTTAATTTGTAAAAATTTTGGAATTTGGAAGATATGAGCTAAGAATACGAGTATATGAATTAAATCAGTAATTTGTATTAGAGGTACCAGAGACGTAATGGTTAATTATCCGTTCTTTTGAAAATTTACTGATTCATAGACAGCAACATAATGGAATAGAACTCAAGTTACAGCGATTAGAGAATTGGGAGTAATAGGGAAAAGTACAATTTCGAAAATAGCTGAATTTGTATGTGAAGTCCTAGAAGAGACGGGTCGATATTGGTCACTAACAATCTCTGTTTATGGCCTGGAAAAAGACTAGGAAGAAGAAGAAGTTTCATAAAAATTTACGACTGTTATCGTGTCTACAAACCAGTCAGACAGACGGACATGGCTCAATCGGTTTAAAAATTATGATTGGCTATTAATTTGTCTTTTTACCAGAAGGGATCCTAATCCGAAATTCATTCATAATGGCCTGCAGAAATGAGATCTTTATTTTAAAACACGATTTTGAGTTACATACAATAATTTACAAACAATAATTTAATAATTCAATTTATATTTGGACAACATTATTCTTAAATTCATGTCAGTTTTTTTTTAACAGAACAACGCACAATTTTAATTGAAGATTGATGAAATCTGTCGCATTAATTCAATGATATGTAAAATATTGGAAACTATAAAGTAAAAACATATTTCTTTAAATCTTTCCTATTTGAATGCCAGTTTTTTCCGTAGTCTTTTCTACGGAAGACAAAATTAAGACAAAATTAGATGTTCTGGGGAGAAGAGACATACCTGAATTTGTGCGCTATTTGAATTTGAAACTTGCATTACTCGATATTGTATACCATCAATAGATATTGTAGCCTCAATACATGAAATTAAAAACATCTACCTTGCAATCCGTGAAACGAATGTAAGAAATCATGGAACACATTTTGTTAAGAGACGTTTGGTACTCTAAAAGCTTCATTCTGATTGTTACATTTTTTGCCGTATTAAATAAATGCCTATACTTCAATACTTAAAATTAAAATTAATTGATTAAAATGATGGCTAAATTTTAAGATTTTATGCATTCCAATTCACCATTAGCGTTCTTGAATTTCGTACTAAAAATAATATTTTTTTTGGCATATTAAAATGTACCTTTTTTTATCCATATCATTGTGATTGAAACTAATCTTCCTAAAAAAGTTTTGAGGTGGGCTTAGCGCCCTTGCTATGTCTGTGGAAATGAGGAAGGCTTACTGAAAAGCTTAGCTGGTAAGTACAACCCGTTGCATTAATAAACCTCACTTGAATTGACACTAATTCTTATCTCTTATTGATTGGATAGAATTTCACATGACTGTGATATTATGTGACCCAAATTACAAGTTCCAATTTTCAGTTCTCTGATAAAACCAACTGTGAAATTTGTCCTTCTAATGATCATCGCTATGGGGCAAATCGCAATACAGTCTAACATTATGATTCCACAACAACAACGAGAGGGGTAGTATCAAACTGATTACATTATTTCCCGCTACTCCCCTTGCAATTCATATTAATCATCTCTATCAACTCAACATCTCTTCTGCACAGACTTTAATCCTTCTGCTGAAGATATAAACCCTCGTAAATGTAATTTTGGCAAAAAAAGAAATATATATTAATTAATTTTTGCAGAATATATAGGTATATAAAGCAGTTGATGAGCGTGCATAAGTTTTGCAGTAGTTAAACGACAATTAAACGTAAATTAATTTGATTCACGTCAGTCGATCTCCAATAATGATCAACCCAGCCTCTTTAGAATTCATTAAATTTGTTTACAAAACTTTGATTCCGGGCGCAAAATTTGGTTTGGCTCGCTTTTGAAGTGTTCATGAATCTCACAGGCATACATCTTAAAGATATTTAGTACTTTTGCATGTTTTTTTTTATGCTTGGCCGTACATTTAACTTTATTAATAACGAGTGTCGGCTTAGTTTCTTTCCTGACAAGTATAATTTTTTTATGTCTACCAAGGATACTTATTATAATGTCAGGTAAAACCCTTCATTAAAACTAGAAACATTCATCTGGGACCTCATAAAGTATATATTTATTCTTGATTATTGTAAAAATCTCTGTCGATCTAAACATGTCCGTTTTTTGTCCACCTATGTGTCCGACAGAAGCATGATGGAGGCCGCAACGTATGTATAAGCTTGAAGGCCTAAATTTCTACAAAAATATCTTATAATCGCGGGCAGATAATGTTTGAAATTGGGCAAAATCGACTCGTGCTTGAAAATTATCCAGCAAAATTAAAGTTTTTTAGAACTATTTCTATAACTTTAATAGTTATTTGTCAATTTTAATATACCGTGGTATTACGTAGATGCGAAAAACAACCCTTCCAATTTATGCGCTGTTTAGGAGACTGCCCTAATTGGGGGCGTAGTTTTGAACATATGTATCAAAATACCCATTTTCACCTGAATTGAAATTTTCATGTTCATTTAATTTATGATGAGTTTGTACAATTTCCACGATACTATGAATCGCAGATGTCATAAGTGGGACAAAATAGGTTCTGGGTTCTTGAATGTTCCGAGACCAAAATCATTTTTGGAAAAATAGAGTTTATTTGTTTTTTTTTTTGGAGAACTTTACTATTTATTTATTAATTGACAGGGCGCTGTAATAGATGATAGACACTGAATGGATATCTGTATATATGAAGGACCGCCCTAATTATAGGGATTATTACTGAAAAATCCAAATATCAGTTATAAAAATTACATAAGTGAAAATATCATGCACTAGAGATAGTTTGCCTTGACACCTTCACTTATCTGAGGATTAGTCGATTACAAATTTGGCAGTATTGGCCCCATATGAAAAGTGCTTGATTACACAAACAGAAACTAATCTTTGGATAACATGAAACTTTTTCCCAAACTTCATTCATTGATTCAAACAAAATTTATGGTAGAATTTGAAAGATGCGACTAGGAATTTATGTAGCTCACACATTGTTTAACCACAATACTTTAGTTGTGGGCGTGGTTAATTAAAAATTCGTAAAACATATTTCAGTATAAATTCTGTAAAAAAAAAACAAACTAAGCCGATATATTATATGTGATAATAGAACTTTTTCGCGACTCTTATGTACAGGGTGGCACACGAATCGTGCTGTGGTGTAACAGTAACTGTCAATGGGGACCGTTATTTAAAGATGTTGAAAGAGTTTTGTTTTTTACCCATGACTGTGCCGAAGACGTATTCATTTCCACAGCGTTTGGTTCCAGTAAGATGGAACAACTGAACACATAGCGGCATAGCGGAGTACTAACGAAAATTCTCAAACAACTTAGAGAAACTCTACTTTTCGCTGGTCCCCAAGGTCGTATGTCCTGTAGTTAACTTTTTTTATGGGGTTATGTCAAGCAAGAGTGTACAAAATGAAACCATGGAATTTGACTGAATTGAAGCAGTCCATCAATCCAATAATTGAGATCATCCCAACTTCAACCCGTTAGGACACAATAAATAACTTTCTGATCAGGTGTTGCATATGAGTGATTAAGCATGGAGGTCATTTACGGACCATCATTTTCAAAACCAATTAGTTATATAAAATAAAATTGAATTTTCCGTACAATAAAAAAAAATTAATGAAATAAATTTATTAAAAAAAAGATATTTGAATATCTGATTGTAGTGCAATTGATACGCCATTCTGTACCAATTAACTGAAAACGCTAATATCTTAGAAACTAAACATTCCATCTCGCAAATTTACCAGTTATGAAAGTAACTATTTTTACCGGATTTCTCAAGTATAAAATCAACAATAGTACAGTACTGGGTTATCCATTTTTCGGTTTAAAAACTAAAGTTAAATGAAACACACTTAGAGCTAAGATTTCAATGAAACTTTTATTTCATGATAACGCATGGTAGGGTCCAAGCAATGTATACGAAATACAATGTCATTTAAATGACTACCTGTGGATTATCTGCTGCAGTGGATCCTTTAAAGGAAGTTTCCGACTATTTTTTGCACATTTCGAGTGGTGTCTGGGCACCAACGTTTGGGGATTATCCGCTTAAACACTTTCTTTGACATAGCCTTACTAAAAGCCTAATGATGTCAACTCGCATGATATTGGTGTCCAATTGACGTCGCAAAAACGTGAAATTGCGCTTTCTGGAAACTTCTCATACAATAAAGTCAAAATCGTCTTGTTCAAAACACATATCGTCCAGGTCATAATTGTATACCAAAGAAAGTTCTGTTATCATATCTCATTAAAATTTCTTTATAATCTTGCTAATTCATTGCACAGTAGGTCGATTAAGACGACCGTAATCACCCCGTAATGCACGAAAAGTGCCCTCATTACAATCATCACTTTTTTTCGTAAGTTTTAACTATTTTTACGCGATCTTCGGTTGTTCAAAGATCCATATTCGTAAACGCTGAACCTTTCACTAAATAAATAACACCTCTGATGACTAGTAACACTAACACTAGTGACGACAGCTTTGCCAGACCAGAGGTTTTGAAACCACTAAATGAATAACCCCTTATTTGCAGAAATGAGAAAAAAGTTATTGCACTACTACAGGGGCTGTTGGAATACTAGTAGTGCAAATAGCAAAAATTAGCAGACAAAAAAAAAAGTATGCCTAAAACATATTCCCTTGCATCCCTTGAATGAGATATGAGAGCGCTTCTCACATTCAATGGGGTTATACGACGATTCCGAACGTCACAGTTTAAGAAGCATTTACAGGACTTGCCGATTACTCCATTAGTTAAAGTGTTCGTCGGACACAGTTAGTTGATCGCCGCTCAAATAATGATAGGTGGCTGTATACGGGATTGATACCGGAATCATACCAATGACAGTGGCATGATTGGCAAAAAAATGTATATCTAGACGGCTTTATTCTAACAATTTTTTAATACTTAAACATATAAAACGTATTTATTCATCGCAAAAAAGAGTTATTTTTGCAACGTTTTCAAATCGCAGGTTTATTCTGGAATTTTCATCCAGAATGAGGAGTATTAACTTACATTTGTTTGCTTCATGATAGATAATGTAGTCATTGAGCTGACTACATTTACATGTATAGTAGCCGGTGGTGCAATCGATATCACCCTCGATGGACTATTAATTTGTATTTTTCCCAGAAGGGATCTTAATCCTAAATTCATAAGAACAATGACGTTGGTGATGATGACCAGTATAAATAAGATCTATATTTCAAAATACGAGTTTTAGTTACATATAATAATTTAAAGTTTATATTTAGGCAACATTATCCTTAAAAACAATTTTTCAATTCAATTCATTTCAATTTTCTTTAACAAAACAAAGCACAATTTTAACTGAAGATTGATGAAATCTGTCGCATTAATTCAATAACATGTAAAATGTTGCAGGTTATAAAGTAATCTTCTAATCTATCCTATTTGAATGCGAGTTTTTCCGTAGTCTCCTCAAAAAAATGCTTCGTGTACGATAAAATTACGGGTTCTGGGGAGAAGAGACATAACTGTATTTGTACCTTATTTGGAGTTGAATCTTGCATTACTCGATATTGTATACCATCAATGGTTATTGTAGGCTCAGTACATAAAATTAAAAACAATTACCTTGCAATCAGTGAAACGAATATAAGATATCTTCCCGCATTAAGGGAGTTTACACGCATTCTATTTTGAAATTCAGCCCATTAATTTCAGAAGATTTTACTAGATTTGTCGATTGTTTCACTAATCGAAGTGTTCGTCAGCACGTCGAGGTGACAGCCGCTGTACTCAAACCCATGATCACCTTAACGATAGTCCGTTGTACAGGGGGCACACAATAAGAAATGTAAATACCTTTTTTTGATCAATGTATTTAATTTCTTGTTTTTTTTTTTTTTGTATAGAAAATGTTTTTTTATTTTATATAACTAATTGAGTTTAAAGATAATAGACCGTAAATGACCTCCATGTTAACTTACGCATATGCGACACCTAATCAAAAATTATTCATTGCGGGATTGCCCTTATTATTGTTTTAATAGACTGTTACAATTCAGTCAAATTTCTTGGTTTCGTTTTGTACACATCTTGCGTGAAAAACCCGAATAAGAAAAGTTTGGTGCAGTCGGTTCAGGTGGCCTTGGGGACCAGCGAAAAGTGGAATTTCTGGATATTAATTTGTTTGGGAATTTTCGTTGGAACTCCGCTATAACCGGTCTGGCTATGTCTGCGGTTGCTCCATCTCGCTGCAACCAAATGCTATTGAAACGGATACGGCTGCGGCGTAGTTCAGGATGAAAAAAAACTCCTTCCACATCTTTAAATAACGATCCCTATTGACAGTAGATGGTTAACAGTAGCACGATTCGTGCGGCACCCTGTACTAACCATTGTGTTACAGTAAGTCTGTATAAAATAACCTCATTTCAAAAAAAATTCTACGGTGAGTCTGATTCCAATGTTAAACTCGGCTCCCTTTGAATAACAAATTCAGAAAAAGACACTTTAAAAAAATATAGACCTGAATTTCCCCAACTTGGGTCGATATTGTGCAACTGCCACAATGTCTGCGGACCTATAGTTTTGAACTGAAATTCCTTCACTTTTTAGTTGTGTCTCTGCGGAAGTTTCATGAAATTAATCAAGTCGGTATTAAATTAACCAATTTATTTCCACTTTTTTATAATTCTAATTTTCATTTTAATTTCCCACCAAGTGCATCGTGCTGGTTGCTGTATTTTTCTTACTTGATAATTATCATACAACCCACGTACAAGTAGAATTTGAGTTTCAATTCTGACATATTTTCCAACTTTCGATATTTTGTAGTATGAAGACTTTTACTACTTAATGTATTTACGTGTTTGTACCCAAAAGAAGAGCCAAAAGTGTTAAAGGATCTGGATGTCTTTTTATGCTCCTTTCTTTGGTAGCTGCTGCTCCACCCGCAGCCTCTCTGCAAAGAGCTGGGGCCGAAGAAAAGAGCTTAATACTTAATAAATATTTTATGTATTGCACAGAGCACAAACCTGTGCTTTGTACATAAGATTCATATATACACAGCAAAAAAAAAACAAAAACAAAAAAAAAAAACACAGATGATGTTCACTTTTTGTCCCGTCCCTTATTATCCATCTCAGAATATCTCTGTCCTACTCTGACAATGATGACGGTGATGAAGACCACGATGAGGGAACGTTAAGAAAGAGATTTATGAATATTTAAAGAGGGCGTGTTTGTGTCTGCTGACAGTTAAAATAATAATAATAACAACAACAAGAACACCACCACCATCAAATTTCGTCCGCACCATTATTATTATCCTTAAACATTTCATTCATGTTTTACAAAATTTCCGGAAGGGTAAGAGAAGTAGGGGATTTAATAAGGCTTAGCGAGAGAATTTCTACTCTCTGTTGTCATTTGTATAAAAAAAACCTTCCCACACTTTAGCTTAGAGAGTGAGAGTAAATTTGATTCTCATATCCTTCCCCTACTGCCACAAGGACCTTTGTGGCAAAGTGTTTGCCATCTCTTTCTCACAATTTATTGAGTTTTACTGCTTTGAGGCAAGGGATGAATTTGCTTCTCTTTGCTTTGCTCTTTTTTTGTGTTGCTTGCGTTGAACTCGTATCTCTATTTGCGAATATTCATTCTATAAACTACCCTTAAAAAAATCTTCCCCTGTCAGTATGTCAAGAATTTCATAAATTTTAAGCATAGTTTGAGCAAACAATGCTCATCATTCGCCTTTCAACCTTACACACGTTAAAAACGCTTAGCAGATTTCGGGCAAAAAAAGAAGCAAAACGCGTTTTAGGTAGCGTTCAGTTGAAGAGACAAAAAAGTTTTGCGTGAAAAAGGACATAATTTATAAGCGTCATGCCAACGGATATTGATAGTAAAATATGAAAATTCTTTAGATGAATAAAAGACAAGTGTTTTCCACATTTCATGCTTAAAAAGTTGCAAGAACAAGTGTTTTAAATAGAAAGAAGTGAAAAGTTTGCACGTGCAAAGTTTTGGAAATATTTCAAAACTCAAGCGCCCAAGATTGGATATTAACTCATCGGTGCTACACCAACTATGGTCTACTTTGTATGTATTTGTTATTTTTTTGCAAGTTTGTTTTTATTTTTACGATAGTGAGAGTTGAAAGTATTAAAAAAGTTTTTAAATTAGAAAATTTTAAATATGAAATAAAATCCTCTAAAACGGATATAATTAATTAAAATCGGACAGAAATCTAATAAGAAATCCGTCGGATTTTTGCTACGGCTGAAATATATGATTATGAAATCAAAATTTTTCATATTTATTTATTTATTTATTTTATTTTTTGTTTTTATTTATTATTTTTTTATTATTTTTTATTTATTATTTTATTTTTTGTAACACTAAATATGTTTAGTTTTAAAAGATGAAATCACAAATAAATTATCTACAATATTAATTAAAATAATTTAAATATCAATACAATAATTGTTAATTAATGGCTTCTAGCAAATTCGCTAGCTATAGCGTTGTAAAGTGTTAATGAAAAGAAAACTTGAAAATTTATAAGTATATTTTTAATTAAAACTCATTGAGTCTCGCATGGGTTTCATGTACCGTGAAGCGTAGCAGATTTCCAACCTATCACAATATCTTATGAATGCATAATTCTCATGTGGGATTGGAAACTCCCAAATCTAATGTTGAAATTCAGAATTTTAATGTTGACATTTTCCCCTCGGCAGATTATTTGTAACACACAAAATTTTAGGAAAAAAGAAAAATAACGACAATTCTATAATCCTCGTCTGAAATATATGATTCAATTCGTTTCAGATTTACACAAAAATTATTGTTTCCTTTTATTAGATTCTTGTTTATCGTATTTTGGTTGGTCGAACATCAGTAGACTGCTCATTATTCATTATTTTACAAGTAGAACTCCCAAAAGTCTATCAGTTATATCGTACAACAATAATTTTTTTTGAATATCTAAGAACTTTTTATGTTTAATAGTTTAGAAACTTCCAAATTTAAAATTCATAATACAGTTTCCTGTACAGAGATTTACTAAAACATTAAGTAATCAAATACTACCATCATTCTATGTTATGTTTGTGGAATAGTAATGGAGATCAATGTTTGTGGCTTTATTTGTTCTTTTGAAATTCGCTTGACAACAACGGGCAAATTTTATTATCTCCATAGAATTATTAAGTCTCAACAATGGTTAGTACGCGCAACAATCTTTCGTATGATGGTGTATTCAGTCCCCGATGCAGAAGTCTATCTTTCTTTAAGCGACAGCCATCTCGGTCTGCCGACGAACAATTTGAGTAGTTGAGAAATCGACAAGTCTAGCAAAAGTTTCTCAACTGGGCTTCAGAATCGTCGATAAACAGTTGGTCCCTTTCGTTAGGTCTAAAAAGTTAATGTGCGTGAACTCACTGAATGTGAGAAGCCCGTCCATATCCCATTCATGTGATGCCAGGGAAAATGTATAGTTTTTTTTTGTTGTATTTTTACAAATTCTCTATTTTGATAATTCGTACTATTAGAAAATTACTATCAAAGTACTGCTAACACTGGACAGCTATTTCACGATCGGTTATAAATCTGTGGCCTTCAAAGGCAAACTCCTACTTTGTATTCAAGTTTTGATAACAATTTGCTTAATTTTCATCGTGGTTTATTTCATTTTAGATAAGTGCAATAAGTACGTTATTGTATTATAACTAATTTTGCGATAAATGTAACAAGTCAACGTTGGAGGAAATTCAAAAATTTAATATTAAAAATTCATTTTTGCTTTTCAGAAAATTTTATTTGTTCGGCCTTACAACTAATTGCCGATTTAATATCCGACAATTTTAAAAGTTTCCTATGAATAAACCAAATATTCTAACAAACTTCTTATGATGCAGAGTAAAAATTTGCTATTGCTAATAATATTGCGGCGGCGATTTGCAGTGCAAACTTATTTCCCCAAAAAAGATATAAATAAATAATTTTTTAACTACTGAAGTTGATATATTAATATTTATATACTTAAAAAGCGCAATCAAGAAATTGTACGATGTAAAATTAAACGTAAATTTACGTTTTTTCGAAATCTACCAAAGACTTAACAATACTGAAATCCAAAAAACCTCCGGATGGCTTTATACGCCACCAACTGAAATTGTGAGCTTTGTAATCAAAACTAAAGCAAACAATAATGCGGCGACGATTTGTGGTGCAAACTCATTTTCCCAGAAAAGATATAAATAAATAATTTTTAACTACTGAAGTTGATATATTAATATTTAGATACTTAAAAAGCGCAATCAAGAAATTGTACGATGTAAAATTAAACGTAAATTTACGTTTTTTCAAAATCTACCAAAGACTTAACAACACTGAAATCCAAAAAACCTCCGGATGGCTTTATATGCCACCACAACTATATCTTTCCAACTGAAATTCTGAGCTTTGTAATCATAACTTTGCACGAAATTTCATTTGCCAGCCTGTTTTTATGTTCTGTTTAAAATTTTTCTAATTCTTTCCTCTGGCCAATAAAAATATTTGATAAAATTTCTTTCGAAGTAACTTTGACCATAATTCTGCATGAAAATGTGAATATTATTAGAAACATTTTTAGATTTTTTACTTAGAACGTGTCATATTTCCACATTTATATCGGGGCCAAATAATTTGTATAAGCTTTGACACATTTTCCTAAGAAATATCAAATTTAATATTAGACTTCTTTACATTAAAGGCAGAATAATCCAAAATAAGGTTTCCCATTTATTGATGAGGGGAATATGAATTGATATTTTTAAATTTCCAAAAATAATTATTAAGTAGAGACCAATGACATTTTCACTATACTGAGGTATTCTTTATGATTTACAAAATTTCATACGACTTTTTAAGTGATATTGAGAAATACACAGTTGAATGCCGGATTTTTCATTTGACATTAAGAGAAAATCGCGGAAATCTTGTTGAAAATGAAAAATCATACTGAGAAATTTTAACAAAGTGTTACAGTATTTCCTAATTTTGCAGCTCTAAGAAGAAAATCGCGGAAATTTTGTGGAAATTAAAAATCATATTGAGAAATATTAAAAAAGTAATAGCATTTCCTAATTTCCCAGTTCTAAGTAAAAGTAGGTCTTTTCACAATATCGTTTGAGAAGCCTCAAAACTAGATAAAATGTCTTCTTAACTTTGCTTCTAGTTATTTTTTTTATATCAAACGGAATTCTTTTTCAGAATTTTTTAACTTTTATATAGAAATTCTTAATATCTGCCTTCCAATTACTTTTTTAATATCTAATGGAATTTTTTTCTTCAAACTTTTTCAACTTTCACATAGAAATTCTTAATATCAATTATTCTTTTCAAAATGTTAAATAAAATAAAAATAATATTAAAAGAATAATCCCATTTCCAATGATTCGTTTAATAATAACAAATGAAAATTGTCTGTATAAAGTTTTTTTTTCGTGTTCCCTACTGGAAAGCGAAATTTACTACAGTAAAATAATTTATCTTTGTGTTGCCTTACAAAATCTATATTTTCCAATAAAAATTAAAAGCTTTTCTGGAAGTTTTCGATATTTAGATATACAAACTACAATGGAACTTGAGCAAGTTTTTGTTTTTCTTTTTGGTTTATATAGCTTACACTCCTATAGCAGCTCTAGAGGCTCCGAAGCAATTTTATAGTAATGTCAGGGCTATATGAAGGAGTTAAATGATAACACCCAAAGGCTTCTTTCTATACATTACAATGGAACTTTAGTAAATTTTTGTTTCTTTTTGTCTTGTACGAGTATACGAGTAGTTTCTACTGTAGGCCCTATAATAATAATATTTGGTATATCCAGGATTTAAATGTTAATGCCCAAGTCTATTATTCAATGTACAACAAATGCTCGCATAGATCAATGTTTGGCTGAGTTCTCCTCCTTGCGCTTGTAATACTTAAATGCAATTATTCTAAAATATTTTTATAGATGTTGATTTTTTTGCTGCAAAAAGTCACTTTCTATTGAATTCGCTTGCGGTAATTGGGAGAGCTTTGCACATTCACTGACTTTACACGCATTTGCGTTATAGACTCGCTAAACGGGACCTATTGCTGAATGGTAATTCTGAAAATCCGTTGATGTTACTTTTGCCAATAGGTGTTCCAAATTTCAGTTCTTCTATTATTATACCACTTGCAAGCTTAATACGTTGAGGTATAAGCAGGATTTGTTTGCGCAAATGTTTTCAAAATATAAAAACTTCTTTGACGGATTTATTTTTCTTATTCTCGTATTTTCATTTCTACAAAATAAACAGATATGTTTTTGCTAACTTTGGCAGCTTCTAAGCGATTTATTGTTTATTGACTAAACTCTAAATACAGTTGAACTTCTATAACTCGAACTTCTATAAGTTAAAATCTTCTTTAAGTCGAAGCAAATCTAGTGTCAAGAGCGCTTATGTGGTGAATTCCCTTTAGTTTTGCTTCCATAACTCGAACTTCCATAACTTGAATTTCTCCATAACTTAAATAAAAATGATGGCAGAAGCTTCTGTATATCGAATTTTTCTCGAAAATTCGAAATTCGAAAATTCGAATTCGAAAATTCGAAACATTGTGTTCAACACCTCTTGCCAACAAACTAGAGCAAACGAACGTGCATCGATACATAGAAGTAACAACAAAGCAGAAAACGAAAATGAGCGAACTATGAAGCCTGGCTAAGTTTAAATCATATAACTTCCAATGGGACTCTTCTCGATTACATTGAAGTTGATGATGATGTTGTTATATCAAGTTATCCTACAGATGACGATATAGTCCAACAGTGCTCTAACCATTTAATTAATAACTTATACTGAAGGCTTATCAGATAGTGATGAGGAGGGTTCAGTGGAAGAAGTTATTAGAAAACTATCCAGAAAAACTGTGGAGGATTCCTTAAACAATTTATACTTGTAATTACAAACAAATGAAAATACAAACGATGAGCACTATAAAGCGCTAAATAAAATAGAGTTACTACATACGAACGACAAAAAAGAACCCGTTCAGCAAAAAATAACAACATATTTTAAATAAATATATCTGTGTATGTATGTATGTATGTCTAAAATAAAACTGATTGAATTTTAACTGATTTATTTTAGGATAATGGTGATTCGAGTTAAAGAAGTTCAACTGTATTATTATTATTTATTTTTTTTTTTTTGAAACAAAAACAAAAAAAAATATTTTAAATATATAAAGATTTTTTTATCTTTTATTTTTTACATCTTTTATTGTTCTTTTCCGGAATAAATATCAATTAGAACTGTGCAAATATCTAGGGCAAAGTAATTTTGGAGAAAATGATCCAGACATACGATTATTTGGTCAATGTTGCATCTTCTAAGTACTCAGATACTTCATAGATCCTTAGAACGGAACAAGAAATCAATTTTTCAACAATTTGAATTATAAAAACCATACAATATCTTTCAGCTTTTTTTTATTTTTGTTTTTTTTTTTTACACAAAAATGTAACACCCTTTGTATAATATAAAAAAGTGTTTGCGTAAATACTTCTAGTACAAAAAAAAAATACATATATATGTATAAAATATAGAATAAATGTCCGCACTTCCTAAACAAGTACTTTCTCTACCAATGCAAACATATGCTTATTATTTTAACATCCTGCTTAAACTGCAGATAGAGAACTTACTTTTCAGCAGGATAATTTTAAGTATGTAAAAAAATTCATCACAAATTGAAAATGTTTACAAGGTTTTGCATAAGGATGTGGTATTGACTGAACTAATTCAATTAATTCGTTAATCATATGTTAGTTACATTTACCATTCTTTAATTAATTGTTATTTCAATTATGCAAAAATCGTGATCTATTTTAAATAATTAATAAATTATAATAATTGGGTAATTGGGTTAATTAATAATTTAATTAGTTAATTAATTGGGTTAATTAATAATTTAATTAATTAACCCAATAATTATTTATTCAAATACTTTAATAATTGAATAATTCATATTGTATTATCTGGGTTTTTTTTCTTCTAGTTTAATTTTTTGTCAAAGGGAAACAAGGAAAAGAAAGTTCATTTGAGGCCGAAGAATTAGATAAACAAAACGAAAGTCCAAGAAACGCAGTTGCGGGAAATGTCACTCCAAATACGGTCAGGAAACTAGAATTCCGCAACTTGCAAGAGGCGGTAGAGCGTGTCAACGAATTGCAGACACAGCTCCGGTTGGCCCGTAGGGAAAAAGAAGTCGAGGAAAGGGGTAACCTTTTCCACAAGGAAGCCCTTCAGGTTGGTCTCTGAGACAATGTTGGCAGTGGACTTACTTAAAACAGTACAGGCATTTATGTCCACCTTCGGGGATGAACAATCCGCGACCCTCCAAACGGACGTTTACAAATTCGTAGACGGCTGTAGGTTGGCTGCCAGAAAAGTGCCAGGCGATAGGATGACCGATTTCAGCGACATTCTCAAACAGATGTTGCCTGAATTTATTGAGTTAGTGACCAAATACTGTTTCTTCTTTTTTGTGCTTACACGGGCTATTTTTGGTCAGAGTTTTCTCTAATGTAAATAAAACAAATTTATTTCATCATGTATTTCTCAACGTTTCGTTGGCTTTTTTCCAACTTCATCAGGAGAAAAACTTTTATTGAAAATTCTTTTTTTTACCAAAAAATCTTCAAATTATCGCAACGGAATATTGCAGTTTCGTCCGGTCTTTGTCCTTTTTAGTATTGTCGTCTTCGTTATTGCCATCTACACATATTTTCATATTATCTATACGTGTACTTGTGCGAAAGAAAGTTTTGCGATAACGAAACAAAAAACTTCTTACAACATGTGACCAACTATTAAGTAGAAGTTTTAAATAAGCAGCCATGCTAGCTGGCTCAATAACAGAAAAGAGTTTGATTGGAGGTACCAAGTTTGTAGCCTCCCTCCGGCAAAGATGTTTTTTTAAGTTCAGCAAAATCGTCGCCAAATTTATTTGTTCTCATTACTCAGTTCCTGTTGGCGAGTATGTAACAATTAGAACTGTTGCCTTCCTCTCTCATCGCATTTCCAAGGCACTCTTATCTTCCAATCGCGTTGAAATTTTAATGTGCGATTTTTTTCTTTCAACTCATGTAGAAATCTGTGAGATTGTGAATCGAAAAACCAAGCTTTATTACAAATCGAGATCATAATTTTTGGTTTGCGATGTTGGTATAGCTTTGCAATTCCAATGATATATTCATATTTCCGTAATTTGAGAAGCATTAACATTGGGTTTCACGCCCTTAGCATCATATAAGTGCGTGCGGGTTCAATTCCCCATATCACTATTTGGGCAACAGTCACCCCGATGTGTCTAGTAGTCGAGTATTCGACAAGCTTGCTAAATGCTTCTCAAATTGTAACTTTCGGAATCGTCGTTAATCTGTAGGTGCCATTTTATAAATCTGAAAATAGATGGAATTTACACACACTGAATGTGTGAATCTTTTTCTTATCTCGATCTAGGGATGCAATGAAATATTTTTTTTTTTAAATAATATTGACAGGATCTTAGGAGAGTTGAAAAAGTCCTTAAATACGTCAACTCATTTTTCTTCATTTTCAACTTTGCAGAGTCAAAAAACGTTATATGTTTATTATACATATATAGAGTGGCGCATAAAACTAAACTAACGAATGAGATTTTGTGTACTTTTCAGGAGAATAAAAAACTGCAACACGGGTGCAAATTCGTTGGAATGCAATCATAGCGTTTCGACACAATGCCACAAGAAGCATCTAATAGAGTAGAACTGGAAATTAACGAATATGAAAAATGGCATTTTTCACATTCGTTGGTTTAAGATGGTGTCGACGATATGTAAAATTCTTTTCAAAGATCACCTAGACATCTCTAACTGGTGAGAACGTCGCCTGATGGAAGTTTCGGGGGTTTCCTCAATACTTGCTTGCACTCGAGCAATCACCACTTCATTTCGAACTGCACGAGGTCTTCCAGCATGCGGAAGATCACAAACAGCCCCTTGTTGCCCAAAACGGTGAACCAATCGATAAATTGTTGTTGAAAAAAATTTCGATATGATCTGAATAATCGAATGCTGACTTTCAAAGTAAAATTCAACAACTTTGGTTCTTTATTCTGTGCTGAGCCTTTCCATCATAAATTTTCCAAGTATTATTTAGTTAATTCTGTAAAGAGACGAAAAACAAAGACTTAACCAAAAAATGTATTCAATAATCAAATCTTAACGTTCCTTATGCGCCACCCTATATATAATTCGAAACTTCCTAAGAATCTAACTCAATTTCATTGAGTTTTATTATTAAAGAAATTTTGTTCCATATGTAAATTAATGTTTTCATATCGTTCATACGATAATGATGACGTTTTGACAGTGAGTTCCGACATTATGAGAAGATTAATAGAATGCAAGAAAATATATATATAAAATGTGGCGCGTTAGTAAGTAAATGTTTACGTGATCAGTAATCCACTAAATAATACAATAATGCCTGCGTAATATTTGGTAAAAAAGTAATTATGAGATGAAGGAAAAATTATTACTAATTTGGAAGATATTTTTTCAAAATATTATAATACTCAATTTGCTTCATCGCACCTTTGCTATTTGTGAAGAAGGAGGATGTAAAATATTGGCCAACAAGTTATAGAGAGTAATACTCCTGAAGAACCTAGAGTAATTTTATTTGAAACCTGATAGAGTTAACCATAGAGTTGGTGTAATAATTATCACCCGAATTTTTAACGCCATAAACTTTTGAAAACGAGAAAAACGAGTTCTACTTGTGATCAACGTTTACTTCCTATTAAGTCGATACCATGACATCATATGTGGACGTATTTTTCCGTATTTTCTCAATACTTCGAGCCATAGGTTTTCCATTTCTTCTTCAGTGTTCTCTGTTAGGGCCACAGACGTTAATGTGGCTTATTGACATAAAAGCGAGACTTCAAATATCCCCGACGAACAAAGTCTGAAGTACAGGAATCATTCGATGGAGTGATTATGTAGTTCCTCATGCAAAGCTAGTTTTTTACCTACTTTTTGGTATGTCTCAATCGGAATGAAATCACTTCATGTATGATGATATTGTGAAGTGAATTTTTCTGTGGGCGATGATAGTTCTGTGAAACACTGCAATCTATTTTCACGAAGTACATTTTGGACTTTGTAGGATTTTGACAATTTTGTTAGGTAAAAGATGTAACATTTCCTATTACGTAAGTATATTACTTTTTGTTGTATAAAGGAATAGGTCTCTTTTTCTTCCCTGTCCTCTCTCAGTCGACTTATACATATTTAAAATTTATTTTTGAGACTCTTGCAATGATTCTAATTTTTGACAAAGTTCCAAGCTCGCAATAGAGAAGTTTTCAAAATCCAAATTATTAGTCCCAGCCAAAAATGATCATTGATTAAAACTATATCTAAATCTATTCTGCCACCCATTGTGTTATGTACACAAATACATGAAATCATGATACAGGGTGAAGCACCAATTGCAGCTCAATAAAAAATTCAATTCAATTCAAATTTATTTTAAACAGTGTAATTAATTTTTTTATTACATAGATAATTAAATTTTATTTTATATAAATAATTGGTTTTGAAGATGAACATGACACATATGTGACACCTGATCAGAAAATTATTTATTGAGGCCTGAAGGACTGAGGTCGGGATCACTTCAATTCAGTCAAATTCCTTGGTTCCGTTTTGTACATCTCTTGCTTGATATAACCTGGTGCATTCCATAAGTCTGGTGCAATCAGGTCGGGTGACTTTGGTGACAGCGCAAAGTCGAGTTTCTGGATATTAATTTGTTTGGGAATTTTTGTTGGAGCTCCGTCATAATCGACCGGGCTATGTGTTCAGCTACTTTATCTTGTTGGAACCAAATGCTGTTGAAATTGATATATCTTCGGCATAGTTTTGGGTAAAAACAAACTCCTTTGGCATCTTTAAATAACGATCCCCATGAACAGTTTACAGTTCGTGTGCCACCCTGTATATTTTATTTAAAAAATATCTACTCTTAAAACATTCCCTGATCGAATGGCTAATACTCGTATGTACGTAGTTTATTTCTCTATTGTATTCCATTAATTTATTGAATCATTTCAATAAACTCGCCGGGACATGTGTGATTTGTTGGCAAAGTTCTTAATTAAGTTAATTAATTTTAACCCCCAAAAATTACTAACAAAACTAAGTTCCCTACCAGGCAAAAGTATTGAACCATAACCAAAAACAACGGGAAACCTAAAGAAATCTGGCTTAGAACTGAAGAAAAACGAAACTTTAGGGTTGTGACATGCAACATATACACATCAGGTGTGAAAATCTGATGGCAAACATCTGCAACCGAAAGTTCCATTGAAATCACAAAATATCTAAAATTTTACTGAAATACCAGATACAAAATTTCATACGTAAAGGCAAAAAGCAACTCCACTCACATTTTAAGTAAATAGAAAACCCACAAAATTTGCGCCAAATTCCTACCGTTTACACATATGGATGATTGTCCTTTGAGGTTTCCAGAAACCATATGTCTCCATTGTTCCATTCAGAAGAATATATTGTATTGAACCACCACAACTCACGGGGCATCAATCATTATAATCGGCCATGGAACAAAGCCTGAGGTGTGTGCATGTATGCAAATATTTCTCTTTTTATCCTTTTTGTTTTCGTTAAGTGCATTCTCGCAAATCGAACGTCTGTAATCAAAGTAAAATGATGGCGATTAATTGAAAACCGCACGGGTTAACTAGTAGACAGGCCAGGCGCACACACGCAAATTAATGAAGTTTCATTCCTCAAAAGGATGTGAATGAATTGAATCGTTTTGATTTCTTAAATTTGTTTTTTTGTGGTATTGAAGGGAAAACAAAAAACACGCGCTTTGTTTGCATATAAATAAAACAGCGGTTAGCGAAGCATTAAATGCAATCAGTTCTAATTAGTGGCAACCCTTTTCTATGATATCCTGCCGTCGGGAAAGTTTTTGTATGTCTTGACTGGGTACTGAAAGGAGGAGTGCCTGTCCTGCTACGAAGACGCGAACTGTTTTGATTTGCGTTATTTGGCAGAGCCTTAATTGCTGGAAACAGCACGCCATTGATTAATGATTGATTTAAACAAACTGCCAAATGAATGAAAAACTATTTTGCATTTCGGTGTAAGTATTTCATACAAATTAACTTATTGTACCCTTTTCTTTTTACATTTGTTTTTGCAGAGTCCTCGTGGCATGCAACCCTGCAGTCCATCAGGCGTTTTAGCAGTAACAATGCCTCCCTCAAAAAGTCCCACCATGGAATGCGCTGCCGGCCAGAAGACTCCAGAACCCAATGTTAACGCGTCTACAAACGCCGGCATTACCACCTCCAACATGATGACTTCATCAACAAATTCATCCTCGTCGGCCACCTCAACCCCACTAAGTACCCGCAATTGTCCTTTGAAATTCTCCATAGCCAAGATAATGGAGCCGGATCAGAGATCGCAATTGCCGAGCAACAACATCATTTTAGTCGATGAGAGATCCTGTAGTCCCATTGAGGTGACCAGTGATGACTGTGAGATGACAACAAATAATTCTACAAATGAGGAAAATTACGATTCAGCCTTCAAGAAATATGTGCCCTCTTCTGCCATGGCCCAAACCCCCTCCTCTACAACCGCGGCTGTACAACAATTTGTGTCTTCACGCCATCAAGAGTTGTTGACCCAATACCCGCTGTTGTACTACGCTGCTCCCAATCAGTTGATGTGTGCTGCTGCCGCAGCTCAATATGCGGCTTTAACTGCCGCCCAGCAGCAAAATCTTTTGGCAGGCAACCCCGCAGCAACTGCCGCTCATTTGAGTTCATTTACCGCTTCCCTCAGTTCCCTACATAGTCAAACTTTGCGGCGTCAATTGGCAACTCCCGGCACCAGCCATCATCTAGCCGCAGCGGCAGCTGCCGCCGCCGCCCAAGCTGCCCATCATCAGGCCATGGCTTCTTCTCACCCTCAGCTACAACAGACTTTGGAGAAATCTCCTGTAACCCATAAATCTCGAGAAACTTCCATAACGTCTGCGGCCGCCTATCATGCGCACAAACGCAAACACTCTCCCGCCTCTAGTCACAACAACACCTCATCCTCCATCTCCGATCCGTGTTCGCCGCCAGAGGCTCAAAGGAGCCGAGCCGATTCGCCCAGCTCAATAGATGATAGTCCGAATTCCGCTAATGGCGCCAAGCAGAAAACCTTCTCTTGCTTGGAATGTGGCAAAGTCTTTAATGCTCACTATAATCTGACGCGACACATGCCGGTCCATACGGGCGCAAGGCCTTTCGTCTGCAAGGTGTGTGGCAAGGGGTTCCGCCAAGCTTCCACGCTGTGCCGCCATAAGATTATCCACACCTCGGAGAAGCCGCACAAATGCCAAACTTGTGGCAAAGCCTTTAATCGATCATCCACCTTGAACACTCATACGCGAATCCATGCGGGCTATAAACCTTTCGTATGCGAATTCTGCGGCAAAGGTTTCCATCAAAAGGGTAACTACAAGAATCACAAGTTGACCCACAGCGGAGAAAAGGCCTACAAATGCAATATTTGCAATAAAGCCTTCCATCAAGTCTACAATCTTACCTTCCACATGCATACTCACAACGACAAGAAACCCTACACCTGTCGCGTTTGCCATAAGGGCTTCTGTCGGAATTTTGATTTGAAGAAACACATGCGCAAGCTGCACGATATCGGCGGCAGCATCGATCTGGATGAAAATACCAATGACCGCTTGGAAAGACGTCGTGAATATACGAGGCGTGAACAGTCCTTGGAATTTCACGGCGCCCATTTGAATTCGAACTCATCCGATGGTTCTATGTCACCACCCATAAATGTAACTACCCCACCATTGTCCAGCAATGAGGGAAGTAGTTCAGCATGGCCATCATCCTCCCAGTACTCCGGTAATCCCCACAACTACTCGGTGGCAGCATTGACACCCCCCTCTGTAACTAATTTCCGAACGGCCACGGAATATGGAGGCAGCTCCGCCTTCATCAATTTTGCCCAATCTTCTGCTAGCACAACTGCAGGACATTTGAATCCTGGACATCCAACTCACCTAACTCCGGCCAATCATCAACGCTTGTCTGCAGCAGCAGCAGCGGTAACAGCCATGGACAACGTACCCTTCATTGCCAAAGTATTTTGACATAGATACTATGCTGATACATTGGCCACCACGGTCCATCATCATACGACGAGTCAACAACGTTTATCGCCCTCTTTCGGGGGCTGTAGCGTTAATTCTTCCTCCGCCGCCTCTATATCCGCCTCCTCACACACTTCAACGCAAGCTTCGAAGAGTATTCTAATCGATTGACTGCAATTTGTAGCCGCTGCGGCTGCAGCGACCATGCCACAACATATGTTGACTGTAGAAACTCACACCGAGTATCAAGCTTCGTCCTTGAATCAGCAGGAACTGGTATTGCCGTGTGCTGAAAATGACGAGGTCGCCATGGCACCACAGCGTGAGAAAGCCTTAATGGCGAGTACCACATTGGGAACTGCAGTGCAGGCTCTTAATGGATTATTTTGAGAGAGAAACAAAAGAAAGTCTAGAAAAGTAATTCCTTGAAGACACAGGGAATTGTCGGCAATAACATTTTATTCAAAACTAAAACTCTAGCAAGCGAGAATACACGATGACTACCAAGAAAAGTTCTCCCTCTCACAAGATCTACTTTATTCAAAAGCTTTACCAAAATATCGTATAAAAATAAGAAAACATAACATCATCAAATAAGAGTCATGAAGGAAAATAAAGCTGTTCATCACAAAAAATGACAACTGTAATTCAAAAGCTACGAAGGAATTACAAAACTTTTCGAAAAATATTGAAAATGAGAATACTGATGGGAAAAAGTGGAAAGCTTTTAAGTGAGCGATAGCTCTATGTGAAACAAATGAGAATCATAAAGAGTACTAAAGATAAGAAAGATGTTGGCTGAAAAGACATTTAACTAAAGGTTTCAATATGACCTCTCTCCCTAATACAACTCCTCCTTCTCCTTCTCCTCCTCGTCCACCTGATATTAGATATACCATAGAGTGCAATAGACTTTATGCATTAAACTAAAGTTGATCTTTAGCACCGCCACACATAATCACCTACTTATTCTATGCGTATAGAACATTCAATACCACTCCATCTACTAGGTTAAATTTTAGCATCTTACAAACATTGAGTGTGATTTTTTTATAATTAAGTAAATTTGTATCCTAAACTAATAAGAAAACTTTTTCATTTAAGTTCATAAAATTCCTCAGTTATTCTGAAACATAACCTCTCACCGGAAATTTAACAAGAATTTGAAATCATAAATATTTAGAGAAAACTTTCATTTGAATACTTTGTAAAATTGTATGTATATTAAATAGTATGTTATGTTAACTTTTCACAGAGTCAATGAGAATTATTACCTTGTATCTGTAAGTGTTTTAACGTTTAGTTAGTCATTTGTAAATGTTGTTTCCGATTGCAAGGATGTATTTATTTTGTAAATTATGTGTGAATCTGTATAATCGAGTCAAATTCTATTCTTATTTCAGCAAGTTAATAGAAAGTTGTACGCTATTTAAATGCAAAGATATTTCATAGATCTTAAGAATGATTTCATTTATCAACAAAGAAGGCAAAAGATGTTTTAACTTTAATTGAATAAAAGAAATATATACATATATATGTGTGATGCAATTTGTGATATTTTTGCTACGTTTGGGTAAGTAATTTGTAGATAACTTTATGAAAAAGTGGATTTCACCAATGAGGTTGAGAATTTAGTTCGATAAAAGTTTTGGGAGCTGATGGGTTAGTAGCATGGTCGTATTCAGTTATAACCAATGAATAGTCGTAAATAATACATAGTAATTTTGAATCAACATACATATTTTAGTCAAGAGTATTGATTTAAACATGAGCCCAATGTGTGTGCTTAAACCAAAATTTAATAGGCAAATATTGTAACTGGCATAGACATTCCGATTAGGAAATACCGGGAATTATTAAATTAAAACTTTTCTCATTTATTTATCAAAGTTCACTTGGCTGTCTTCAAAATCGGTTTCATGTGAAGCAGTGTGAAACAATTTTTTTCAATCTTCAAAACATTTTTTTTCGTCCGCTTTCCGGGATGACCTGCAGTTTACTTTACGACTTTTTATGTGGCTTCAACCGAAGGACACTCCTGAGCGGCAATTTCGACACTGGGAAGAAAATGAATTCTTACTACTTTCTCATCAGATCAGATCCCGGTCAAGCGTGAGGCAGTTGTACCAATAAATACGTTCATGCCTAGCGTTACGTTAGGTTAGGTTAGGTTAGTGTGGCAGTCTGATTAGACAGACTCACTTAGCCTGTATAGTCCATTGTGATACCACGGGAAATGGAGATATGGATGTCCTTAGTTTCCTCCATTAAACCATGTTGAGCGCTTCAAGAAGCTCTTAAGTCGGACAATATCTATAGGTATATCGTCCAGATGTCCTAGGCCCCTAAATAAATAAGAGCCCAGTGTTGCTCTCAGCCTGTTTATCAGGGCGGGGCAATTGCAGAGAAGGTATTCTATGGACTCATCCTTCTCTTCATCCCTACAGGTCCTGCAGAAGTCACTAGTCACAAAATTCAATCTCACTGCATGTCTTCCAATCAGACAGTGTCCCGTCATGACGGATACGAGCAATGAGACGTCGGGTCTTGATAGCGACAGCAGTGTGTGTGAACGCTTCAGATCTAGGCGAGGGTACATCTGTCTAGATTGATTACATCCTCGTAAAGACGCCCACCTACCATTTGTTTGCTGTAAGGTTGTCCCTAGCCTTGCTAGCTCGTCTGCTCTGCAGTATGTCATGCCTAGCGTGGGCAGTTTATTGATAATTCCTAATTCGGTTGTATGAGAGAAAAATTAACAAGTGGACAGGCTCAAATTTGAATATATCGCCCATTTTTTCTATGAAGTTTTGTTTTTGAATTATCCAATTTTATAGCATTTTTTATTTGGTAATTATTTGAAGAATTTGAAAAAGATTTTGCTAAACTTCGTCAGCACCGTTTCATTATTAGGGAGACAGGTATTTTTTTACATTCACATGTTACTCTTGATGTCTTGATGTATGAGATTTACCAACTCAAAGTCGAATAAGTGAGTGTATCAAAAATATTATCGTTATTTTTTTTTTTGGAACATTTCAATAACCATCCCTCTTACAAATGTATATAAAATGAGAGTGAGTTCTTTCCGTATTTCAGAGAACATTGCTTTTAATTAACAAATAAATAATAAAAATGAAATAATAATAAAAAGGGTTTCCAGTACCGTGAACGATATACTGAGTTAACTTGAAACAATTATATAAAAAAATAAGATCTTTCTTTAGCAAAAATTGGATTTTTCTTGAATTGTTCAACAGACATGCCAGTGATTAGAACAGTGTCTTAAATTACTACATGATTTGAGGTGGTCCTTTCCTGTATCTAACCACAACCACTATATATTATTTTTATTTAATGAATAAATACAAAAATTTATTCAATTACTGACAACGTCCATTTTTCCTTGACTTTGCTTACTTATTTAACCGGTAACTAAAACAAACATCCACGTTTAATTTACATTGTGCATACAAAATAATTTAAAGCATTTTAGTCTTCTGCGTTCCTTCTACAATTTATCACATCGAATTTTGTCTGTGTTTTGAGTTCGCTGCCAACGATTTTGGGTCCATTCGCGCAATATAAACTAACCAACGCTAATCACTATATCGCTCACGGTTCATATAACGCCGATACTCTCCATTAATGGTGGTAGGTTTAATGGCGTATTTTTGCTTCGAAGGCTTCCAGAACTGATTCAACCGCTTGCTTTACAATCCAGAATTCGGCACCATATAGCAAGGGAGATAGAACTGGCGACTGGGAAAATTGTACAGGGTGTCCGTCGGGAAGCTACACCCCTCTGTTTGTTTTTAATTTTAATTAAGTGAAAGAAAATGAATCTTATATTGATAAATGTTTTATTTAATGTCGGCAATTATGTATGGAATACAATATCAGATAAATGTCCACCTCTGTTACCCTCTCAAATGCGAGCTCTTTTGAGCAAATTTTTTATTACATTCTCACACATTTCACGCGGTATTTCATTAATTTCATCACGAATATTTTGTTTGAGTTGCTCAAGCGTTTCTGGTTTGTCTGCGTAAACCTTGCTTTTCAGATATCCCCACAAAAAGAAGTCCGGAGTAGTCAAATCAAGCGACCGTGGAGGCCAATCAACAGTAATTCCATTGCAATCCTGGCTGTATGCGATGTGGCACCGTCTTGTTGATACTACATGTTAATCAAGCCCAAAGCATGCAGTTGTGGCGTTAAAAAGTTTTCAATCATATCACGATATCGCTCCCCATTGACAGTTACCGTTACGCCTTTATGACGTCGAATTGAGGTTGATGGATTGTTTTGAACACTTTCTTGAGCAGCAGTAATTTTTTTAGCCGATCTTGCAGTACGTTGTGATACATGCTTGGCCCTATCAGCTACAGACCCTCTTTCTTCGAAATCATTCACTACACGATAAATAGTGAGTCTTGTTGGCACGTTGTTTCTCTCAAAAATTTCACGTAACTTTCTCATCGTCACAGTAATCGGTAATTGATTTTGATTAAATGTTTTAACGACTTCACGTCTACTTTACGACTGCTAAATATGAACTGTCAAGACTTATGTTTACCAAAATAGCGGCAAATTAAATTAGTATACCTTCCCGACGGACACCCAGTATTTTTGTTAATCGAGGCAACTTTGCCAAGCTTTGCATACTCCTTTCCTAATCTCAAGATTGACATCAATATTTTATTACGAATTTATTCACTTTTCCAAAGTTATAGCTGTCAAAATCCACGCAGTGTCCCAAGTGAGTTGACACCTTGTTCGTCGAATTAAATTACTTGAGCAGTTCTTGAAGGAGTGAAAGACTGCTGTAAAATGTCGCAAGTAGCATATTGCATTTGCATTCATTGATGTTTCTAATGGTATGTGGAAGAGGTCTCACGGTAGACTGCCGCCAGATTTAAATCCTCATTTGGAAAAAATATGGCTCATTAATTAAGGGGTACCCATATTACGGTTTCAAAAGTAAAATTATATTAAATTCGATGAAACTTTTATTTCATTATAGTGCTTGGATGTTGCATTATGTACGAAATATAGTATTATACAAAGTATGGATTAGTTGCAGCAGTGGATTCTTTTGAGGCAGTTTTCGACCACTTTTTCGCACATTTCGGACACTATCTCGGCGATAACTTGACGAATGTTGGTTTTCAAATGCTCCAACATTTGGGGATTATCCGCGTAAACATGGTCTTTGACGTAGCCCCACAAAAAGTTCAAATGGCGTCAAATCTCATAATCTTTGTGTCCAATTGACACCGCCAAAACGTGAAGTTGGGCTTTCTGAAAGCTTCTCATGCAATAATGCGAAAATCGGTCGTGCTGTTTGGCTCATGACTCCGTCTTGTTGAAACCACATATCATCCATTCAGTTCATAATCTTCCATTGCAGGCCAAAAAAACACGGTTTGCAAACGGTCATAGTGCTCTGAATTGACAGTTCTTCAAGCGTCATTTTCGAAAAATAATGCGCTCTAGTCACTTTTTCCAGACGCAATGGTTTTTCCGCAATCACTTCTGGGTTCTCCGAGCCCCATATGCGATAATTTTGTTTGTTAACGTCACCACCGAGAGAGAAATGAGCTTCATCACTGACAAAAATTTTGTTCGAAAAATCAGCTATGAAAGCCGGTTGCTGTAGCACCCAATCGTCACATCAGCCGGCTTTAATTGTTGCTAGATTTGGATTCTATAGGGATGGAGATGCAAGTCCAAATACAAAATACGCCATAATGGACGAGTCTAAAAATTAAATGCGTGCAAGCTCACTTAATATGAGAAGATCACCCATGTCTCATTCGTAAGATGCAAGGGACTTTGTTTGTTCGATATGTGTTCATGTCGGGTGTTCTCCAATTAGGTCAGAGATTTGCCCAAGCGATTTGCCCTTGATCGATGTTGCTCAATATCGAACTTGCTACTAACTACGTTAAATTTTCGTACAGGATTTCAGGCTACTAACCAAGTGATCCTGCCTCTAACATGCTGCTGACAGACATGGGAACAGACAAGCCGATGGAATTTTTTAAGTCGACAACGGATTTTACGATGGTGAGATAAATATTATTGTTTGTTACGAATGAAAATATAAACGTATAAATTCTGGAAGTTTTTCTGGTCAGATTTTACGTACGTAACATATAAACTTGATCCATTTTTCTTAAAAAAATATTTTATTTTTTCAATTAAACATCCACAATTGGAATAGAAAGAGCCAAGTCATACAAATATTTTTCAGCGACCATTGCGGAGATGTGTTTTGTCGAAAAAAATTTATAAATTTTTGTTGAAAAAATGGGTTAAGTCAAATATAAATCAAGCAAGATAAATCTGAGCTAGGTAGCTAAAATTTGCCATAGATATAGCTAATATCCTTAGGCAGGCTAAGTTCAAAGTTGGCCACTTAAAAAAAAAAAAAAAAAAATGCTATTTGTTCTTTAACTAAAAACGATATTATATATCTTATATCTATATATATAAAAATCAATTGCTGTGCGTTAGTCTCGCTAAAGCTCGAGAACGGTTGGACCGATTTGGCTCATTTTGGTCTTAAATTATTGGGAAGGTTTAAACGATTTTATATAAACGATTTCAGTCTACTAACCAAGTGATCCTGCCTCTAACATGCTGCTGACAGACATGGGAACAGACAAGTCGATAGAAATTTTTAAATCGACAACGGATTTTACGATGGTAAGATAAATATTATTGTTTGTTACGAATGAAAAGATAAACGCTTAAATTCTGGAAGTTTTTCTGGTCAGATTATACGTACGTTATAAAAAAATATTTAATTTTTTCAATTAAACATCCACAATTAAAACAGAAAGGGCCAAGTCATACAAATATTTTTCAGCGACCATAGGGGAGGTATGTTTTGTCAAAAAAAAATTATAAATTTTTGTTGAAAAAATGGGTTAAGTCAAATATAAATCAAGCAAGATAAATCTGAGCTAGGTAGCTGAAATTTGCCATAGATATAGCTAATATCCTTAGGCAGGCTAAGTTCAAAGTTGGCCACTTTACAAAAAAAAAAAAAAAAAAAATGCTATTTGTTCTTTAACTAAAAACGATATTATATATCTTATATCTATATATATAAAAATCAATTGCTGTGCGTTAGTCTCGCTAAAGCTCGAGAACGGTTGGACCGATTTGGCTCATTTTGGTCTTAAATTATTGGGAAGGTTTAAACGATTTTATTTGAAGTGATAGATGGCGTTGGAGATGAGATTTTTGCAATTCATTTTGAAGGCAAAACAACGTTTGCCGGGTCAGCTAGTCATATAATATAATTCTTTAAGAAACCGCTCTGACTATGGGTTTGGTCATTGAAAAATATTACAAAACTGCTAAAATTGGAATTGGAATGGATCAATATAAATTGAGCTCTGTTCTGACACGCTCGCCTATCCGGAAGGCTGCTACAATGCGTACTTACTATGGATAGCATATACGTAGAACAAGTGAACTCAATTAGAATTCCCTTACAAGAACTGATTACTGCAATTGCGCAATTTATTCATCAACTAAAAGTGATGATGGTAGTTAACTGACATCGGAGAGAGCCATACCAGCTTGTATAATTTTTTTATGAAACTTACTAATTTAGGGCTTGGCTATAGAAAATATTTCACTTGAAATACGAACTGTATAAAAGAAAACGTTTCTGTCGAGTTCACTTTTCTAATGAAGGCTAGGTATAGGTTTCTCTACGAGGTGTGGTGAAAAAATAAGGTGAATTTTCAAATCTCGCGTGGTGTACATACTTTCGATTATTATTTTTTTATGTTGGTACACTCGTCTCGGAGATATGTTGACGATTTTATCGTATGTATTATTATCTGTTGTTATTATCTATTAATATGTTTAGTTTGTTTGTGAGAGGCATAAATAAGACAAGTGTTTTGCGTGTTTGGCGATTTTCTGGCGTCGAAAACAATGAATCAAAGAAATTGCATCAAAAATGGAATTAAGTACTCAAAAACACTTAAAATGTTCACAGTGGCGTAGTGTTTACAAGTGGTACAAGCTTTTCAGAGAAGTTCGAGAAGATGTGAATGACGACGCTCGCTCTGGACGCCCCAGCACATCAACAACCGATGAAAATATTGAGAAAGTGAAGAAAATTGTTATGGAGAATCGTCGAATCACAATTAGAGAAATTGCTGAAGATGTTGGCACATCGGTTGGCTCATGCCATGCAATCTTTTCGGAAATTTTGGGCATGAAGCGTGTGGCAGGGAAGTTCGTTCCAAAATTGCTGAATTTTGACCAAAAACAACGCCGCATGAGTATCGCTCAGGAATTGTTGAATGACGTCAACGATGATCTGGATTTGTTTAAAAGGGTCATAACTGGTGACGAATCATGTGTATATGGTTATGACATCGAAACCAAAGCCCAATCGTCCCAATGGAAGAGTCCAGAGTCCAGTCCAAGACCAAAAAAAGCACGCCAACTTCGATCAAATGTCAAGGTTTTGCTCACTGTTTTCTTGGATTACCATGGCGTAGTGCATGAGAAGATCTTACCACGAGGTAATTACCTTGAAGTTATGCGCCGTTTGCGTGAAGCAATAAAAAAACGCCCGGAATTGTGGAAAAAATTCATAGTTTTTGCATCATGATAATGCACCTGCTCACTCACCTTTGCTTGTGAGAGATTATTTGGCCAAAAACAACACCGTTATCATGCGGCAGCCACCGTATTCGCCAGGTTTGGCCCTCTGCGACTTTTTCCTGTTCCCAAGATTGAAGAGACACATGAAAAGATGGCGTTTTGCGACTATTGAGGAGATAAAAACCAAATCTCTGAAAGAGTTCAAGGACATATCAAAAAGTGTATATCAGAACTGCTTCGGGAAAACGCTGTATTATATCTGAGGGGGACTACCCCCTCTTTATCTACCTTCAAAGTAGATAAAATAGAAATTGATGAATAAATAAATATTTTTTTTTCGAGAAAAATGAAAATTCACCCTATTTTTTGAGCACACCGCATACAAGCTTTGGATAATGCGCATTTACCGTATTTTTGTTTTTTTTTTTCAAAAACTATACCGTTTGTTTAATAATTTTGTATATATAATTTAGTATACCTTTACCCGAAGTCCTTTTGCATTGGTGCAAGGAGTGTCAGAAAGGGCGTGAAAGAAACACTAGGTTGTTATCGGCAAATACAACGAAAAAAATTTAAATTATAAATTACAGAGGTTTGTTATTACAACTTATTTATAGCCCACTCTCTTTCGGTAAGAAATTATAGCGAAATCAAATCGGCTAATTTATATGTGAGGTATCCTAAGGGGAACGCAGCAATGCCGACCGATTTCTTTCATAGAATTACTTTTAGTAAAAGTCTTATAATTCTTTGTGTTGAATTTAGTACAACTAAATGAATGATATAAATGTAAGACTACGTGGGTTAAATAAAATAATTTGTATAGCATGTAGAGAATGGATTTATGCGTTTAATTTTTTTCATATTTTGCCAAACATTACAACACCATACAATTGTCAAAAAACGTGAGCTGTAGACTGCTGTAGTCTACGAATTAAGAATTATATAGGAAAATAAAATTTCGGCATATAGAATTATATTTTCATTCCCAAAATTAAGTTTATCAAACTCATAATGTGTGCCAAATTGGGACGAAATCAGAAGAACTGCTTGAAGATTTGAATTGAAGCGTCCCGGTCTCATTCTCAGACCTTATTTTTACCAAAAGCTTAACACAAAAAAGTTACGAACCAAAGAACATTTACGTTAAGTCCAACATTTGTATGGGAGGTACCAGAATGGACGTGGTTGAACAGCGAATTTTTCAAATTTTGCGCTGCTTTGTAGGAAGATTCAGTGGGCTAAAATCTAGGTTGCAACAGTGTGTTAGGTGTTGTACGTCAACGCAGTTTATTCACAATCCTCGGATATTACCTGCCAAATTATTAAGCTGTGAGAAATTTTGCGAATTGTAATAAAGATTTATGGATATCGCTAAATCGGTTTAAAAAGCTATGAAAAACATTCAGTCAAAAAATGTTTGGTACTATAAACGCCTTCTTCTGGATGTTACGTTTTTGTCGTATCAAATAATATATACGAGTACCTTTATTTCTTCGGGTGGAAGTGTACAAGCTATGATGGTTTCAAGTATGGGAGTAGTACATTCCCCTTAGTTTGATTAAAGTACTTAAAAATAATCAATTTGTACCTTTGCCGGGATATATGTATGCTTAGTCGGAAAAGATCATTTTCCTATTTGTTGTACTTTCATCATATGTATTGAAGTTTAAAGTTTGTGTTTAAAGTTTCAAAGCCTTAACATGATTCTTTCTAATTAATGAAACAGCTTCTATTAAAATATTCCGGTAAGCGGCTTTCAAATATTTCGTTACAGTTGTTGTGATCATCCTGTAAGTAGTCGAGTTAAGAACTTCCTAATTTGTAGTGTCAGAATTTTTTTTCTCCCATCTTTCGTTACAATTGAAGCGTGCCAGTTTTACATACCATTCATGTTTACGTTATTGAAGTCCTTTGTGGACATTTGAAAGGAAATATTTTTTTTGCTGACTTCTTCGTTAAGTTTTCTTCCCTGCCAACAGTGAAATGCATCCAAGTGTATCCTCTTTCGCACTTGAGGCAAAATTCTTCCTTATTACATCCCTCAAAGTACATCCACCATTTTGAATTTTTTTTTTTTGGTGAATCATTTTATCATAAGGATATGCTGATGATGTTGATGTCCTAAAAGATAATAAATATCCCATTAAATTAACATATGTAAAAATGCATTTATATTGCATATAAAATGAATGCATCCTAATGTATACGTACAGTTCTTCTTATATAAAAGGGACTTTCAAAAGGATACCTAAATCTCATATCGTAATATCGCGCTTTGTTATTGACATATGACAGATACATGAGCACAAAGTTGCAGAAAACGAAATTTTTGTTGCCAAAAATAAAATGTAATGACTCAACAATTACTTGACAACCCATATGCTGAACAATTTGGCAGCATGAAACATTAACTGAATTGTATATATTCTGTGTTAAGCCGAATGCGTCATATGCTGAACATGGCGTCCTTGATACGAGAGAGAAAGATATAAAGTTTACTAAATTAGTAAAATGATATTTACAAGATGATGGTAGTTTAGTATTTTTGAAATATAAATGAAAATGTGAAGAACACATTTCTGCAATACAAGTTTGTCGAATTAGTGGGAATAGTTTAAAAATCATATAAAAGTCTAGAAGTAATAAAGTGTCCGCTATTAAAATCATCTTAGGAGAAACTGCATGCCCAGATATTGGGGATTTCCAATTCATTTGAAGACACACAAATTTATATCTGTAAGCGACATATTTTTATTCTCTTGATCTGAATTTGCAGTCAGTAAATTTGAGTAAAATTTGAGCTGAAATACAACTTATCTGAAGTTTTATTTATTCAGTAAAGTGATTCCCATTTACGAATATGGATCGTTTATCAACCGAAGAACGCGTAAAAATAGTTAAAACTTACTACAAAAAGGGTGATTCAAGCGTGGGGTGATTATGGTCATTATAATCAGCCTACTGTACAAGGAATTCGCAGGTTAGGCCTGTGCATCATCGTAATGTGCGCTCTGCTGAAAATATCGCTTTTGTGGCGATATTTATACATTCACCCGAAGGATTGAAGGTACGTAACGGATTAACAATTTTTCAGTCTCAAATGAAAAATTAAATAAGACACACATAAAGCTACGATTTCGATGAAACTTTTATTTCATTATTATGCTTGGATTTTGTCATTATGTACGATATACAATCTCACTTAAATGACCGTCTCTGGATTGGTTGCAGCAGTGAGTCCTTTTTGCAATAGTTTTTGATAACTTTTTCACATATTTCAGGCGGTATATCGGTGATAACATTCCGAATGCTAGTTTTCCAACACTCCAACATTTGGGGATTATCCGCGTAAACACGTTCTTTGACGTAGCCCCACAAAAAAAGTCTACCGGCGTCAAATCGCATGTTGTGGTGGTGGCCAATTGACGTCGCCAAAACGTGAAATTACGCTTAGTGGAAACTTCTCATGCAATAAAGCCAAATTGGTCGTGTTGTGTGGCTTGCGGCACTGTCTTGTTGAAACCACATATCGTCCAGTTCATAATCTTCAATTGGAGGCCGAAAATAATCGGTTATCATTCGGCCATAACCCTCTGAATTGACTGTAACGGTTTCTCCAATGACATTTTCGAAAAAATAGGTCCCATTGATACTTCTAGGTCATATATCATACCAAATGATCACTTTTTCTGCTTCCTATGGCTTTTCCGCAATCACTTCTGAGTTCTGCGAGCGCCATGCGCTACAATTTTGCTTATTAACGTAACTACGGAGTGAGAAATGAGCTTCATCGCTAAAGAAAATTTTGTTCGAAAATCAGCGTTGAAAGCCTGATGCTGTAGTACCCAATCAACATATCTACTTTAATGTGTTTTAGGAAATTTTAAGTTGATTGACCGATGTCCGTCCAGCTATTCGGTTGGCTGGCTGCATGATATCATAACTGTTTTAAATCTTTGTAAAACTTCCCAGAACTTTGCATATCTTTTTATCTTGCAATATCTTAACCGCGGATTGCGAATATACTGCATAAGCTCTTTCCGTACCTCCTATTCAAATTGGCCGACATTCATTCGACCAAGCTCTTCTAGTACTTCCCATGCAAATGACCAACTAAACCTATCTATGTTTAAGTTCACGTCTTCTTTACCTTTACAACAAATTCAGTCACATTAAGAGTTTGCTTAAGTGGTGTTTAAGAATGAAAGTACCGCACAGGCATCCTGCTCTTAGTATGCCCCATACATATTGGCCGATTTTCGGCAATTCAAGTTTTTTGCCAGTGACTCTTAAATTGTAGACAGGATAATCCCCCCGTTTCGGGTAACTCCCATACAATTTATTTAATTTAATCTATATACTCCTGGAGTCATACCTTTCATTCAGTTGTACTAAATATAGCATTGCGCACTAATTCAGAACATTTGTTGATAAGAACATAGCGATTTACCACGCCCCTTCTGGTACTCCGGACACTTTTGCACCAATGCAAACGACCGTTGGCTGAATGTATATGTAAGTCAGTTGACCTTACGGAAATTTCTGTACTGTTTCGAACACATTTCATAATTTCAATCAAAAAGTTTCAAAGGATTTAAAAGAAAGAAATTTGTATTGGGACTATTACAATGCGCATAAGAGGAGAAGGCTAGCTTATTGCTCTTTTCAAAAAGATCTGGATGCCCTAAGCTGATCTTATCTGCTTACATGCAGCCTGGTCTTCTTAATCACTTTCGAAAACCTAACGAATGACCTGTTTCTTTCCTTTCAGAAGGTCTCTAGGAGCTCCTCCTTTCTGAAAGAAACGTATATACCTACCAAATTTCTTTCCTTTCTAGAAGAATACATGGAGGCAGCCAATTAAATTTTTGTCCATTTATCTTTTGTGTTGGTTTCATAGAATTAGAAATAAATCAAACGATTAACCACGTCTCTTTTGGTATCTCCGAGACAAGCGACCGATATAACCCATGTATTCTTAGACTCACATCTTTTATTTGGTTGGACTAAATTGGGTCAAAGTTGGTACATATTGAGCATCTGCCAAAGTGGGATGTCAGGATGTGAACGGAGCGCAATGCTCAATAATTTCTCTGTAATTGCTGCAGAATAGCCTAGATTGCTGTGCGTTACATCGCTTTATACCCTCTATGAAATCCTCTAGGAAAATTGAGAATTGACCACGACTATTGCATTACTTCCCTACAAGGGACCGATTTAACCCAAATGTTCTTACACCAATATCTTTCTATCGGTTGTACTGAATTTAGTCTAATTAGGCATATACATGCGTTTTGTAAAACAAGTTCTGAGAACGAAAATGGGCGACATTGACGACACCTACACCAGAGGACGTAAAGGACGCCTGTGTAGGTCAGATAACCTGACAAAAATGTCTGTAGCGGTTTGATTGCCAAAAGGAGGCTTTATCATGAAGTTGCTGTTGTTAAGTCAGTAATAACAAGATAGTTCTCATTTCCGGCATAACACTTCCTCTGTAATTTGTAGGCGGAGGACTTCAGAAAATTATAATTTTTCTTATTTTATTGTCTTTTAATTCATAGTATTTTTTGGTAAGAACGTAGCAATTTACGATGGCTTTCGCAATTACGCCAAGAAGACGTAAAGAATGCCTATGTAAGTCAGTTCATCTGACAGAAATCTCTGTAGTGGATTGTTCGCCAAAAGACGGTTTTATCATAAAGTTGCTGGCTTAGTCCTTAATAGAAGGATTCTTTTTGTTTCTGGGATAACATTTCCTCTATAATTTCTAAGCGGGGAACTTCAGAAAATTATAACTCTTCTTATCTTATTGTCTTTTAATTCAGAACTTAATGATGGCTTCTGCGCTTACGCCTATGAACGTAAAGGGTGTCTATGCAAGTTAGTTCACCTGACAGAAATTTCTGTAATGGTTTGATCGTCAAAAAGCGGGCTTGTTATGAAGTTGTTGGCTTAGCCCGTAATGACAGGATTCTTCTTATTTCCGGCCTAACACTTCTTATTTTATTAACAGTTTAGCTGAGCTGTATGCTATAATCACTAATCTCTCAGAAAGTGTTAAGAAGTAGATTCTTTGTTCATCGAAATAAATATCATTGTTTTGTCTTTTGCTCCTCAATATGCTAGTGCTGTTTTAGGAAAGGAGTGAATGAAGCTGTGCTCTATGTAAAATAAGGAACCGATCCTTGGTTATCGAGGATATAGGTATCGTATGACCAGTATAACTACATCTACATTGTCAAAAGCATTAAAAAGTAATAATGAATCATGTTGGGCGAATAAATGAATATGGTTCAGCGTGTAAAATCTTCGATAGCGCCAGGTGAAAGTTCCAGGTTTTTAAGACCTTTTAAAACGAAGTGAAAAAGGAATGTTATTGACCGGCGGTGTTGGTATTATTTTCCACATACCACATATAAACAATAATGACGCAATTTATATAAGGATGTTTTCAATATTGGAAAAGAATAGCGGTAGGAAGAATGGAAAGTGGACAGATTAACGCTTTATCACTTGGTAAAGTGGAAAAATATAACCACTGCTCGACATAGGTACTCCAAATTATACAGTGATCACACAAATGCTTTCCGAATACATTACAGCAAGCAATTCCTGGCATCTCCGCAAATTTCATCCAGCCATCATGTAAAACCCTTTGCAGCAATAAGCATTCAAGTGGCCCATATATGTACATAGCCAACCATGTATGTACGTACGCATACGTCTACGTACGAGCAGCGTTTATGCAAATTTTCATCCATTTGATGAATCTGATGAAAATGCATCTGACAACGATGCAACGATGGCTGGATGCCAACGATGAAATCTCACGGCAGACGAAATATGCAAATGTGACGCTTCTTTCGAACAAAAAAGGTAAAGTGAAAACAATTAGTTTTGCATTTTTCCTCTTTTAAATTGCTTGTTTTCTTCGTTTTGTGTCATTTCCAGTAACCAGGTTGAGAAGGTGGTGGTTGGTAGAGTGAGCAAAGCAAAAAAGGAAAAAAATGAAAAATGCAACAGTGACAACGTCGTCAACGACAACGACAACAAAGAAAAGTCACTGGGAAAAAGGTAAAAACCAACGAAAAGATTCAAGTGTCTGAAGTGGCAAATGTTGTTTGCAGATAAAAATCAGTTGTTTTTTCTTCAGGAAAATTTAATTACATTATAAAAGATGACAGTTTATGTTTGCTTTGGCTAAAAAAAGTAGAGTTTTTCCTTATTGCTAGTGAAAAGCTAAACGCGATAGAATGGCCTTCACTTGAAAAGCCAAAGTAGGTAATTATTCAAAGTATCACATTGAAGAAATTGTATGATAACTAATAAGTGTTTACTCAGATGACTCTAGTAGGCTTATCCTCTCCTAAAATTCGTCTCCAATATTTTGCTCCAAGTTCAAATACTTAGTCCAAGCAGCTAATGTTTGGTGGCTCTCTTCTGTCTATTCGGTTTAATGTAAAAGACAGTTCTTGTTATTCGATAGTCTTTCGCGGAATTTTTTTCCACGTAACACAGCCGCTGTATTTTGATTAGAAATCGAATGCTAATTTTTTTAAAACTACATTTTTTAATAACCGATTTTCGTTTGTGGTTTGATTAACTAAAATGCATACACATATTAGAAAAACTTGAAATTAACTAATTAATTAAGGAAATTACAGGAAACTTTTTCTGATCCGATCTTCACAGTAAAAATCAATGGTTTCAGACGAAATGTGCATTTTTAGATAACCACTGGCTATTGCCGGCAGTAGATGACATAATTATGTGACATAATTGGTGATAATTATCAGCGATGTCGGTATATAGCTCATAAAGTGCTTGAATATATTATTACGTTTTAAATAATATGATAATCATTGATTTTTGTGTTTACCATATGCACTCATATGATTAACAATGCGAAAAGTTCGGGGTATTCAGTTCATCGTTTATGAGACGCCAATATTCTCCATTTACGATGATGGGACCGTATTTTTCGGAGTATTTTCTACTGGAAGACTCCCAGTACTGATCCCTCCATTTGTACCACTGCTCAGGATTTAGCATCATTCAACAAGACATGTAAAATCAACATCCGGTAAACTTAGATTTTTGTTTGCTTAGCCCATAGAACATTTGTTAGCAAGCAAAAGTCTCCTCTTAATCTCCATGCTGACATCATTCATTAACAACTTTAAAGTTATATTGGGTGGATCATAAGCAACTTTAAGATTTGAACAATGAATACATTTTTTGTTTAAGTCTTTTTTTTTGTCTCTTTACAGAATTAACTGAATAATATCTGGAAAATTTATGATGGAAAGGCTCAGTACAGAACAAAGAACCAAAATTGTTCAATTTTACTTTGAAAGTCAGCATTCGATTATTCTATTATTATTATGTCTAGGCGGTCTTTGAAAGGAATATTACATATGTTACATCTTTTCCCATATAAGATGTAATTGGTTCACGAGTTAAACAAATGATGCATAAGAAAGCATCCAATATAGTCGCCGTTAACGTTACTTATGCGCCACCCTATAGTTGTCAACGTTCACGCAGCGTACCAAACGAGTGGATTAGCCGATTCCTCCTCAATGCTTGAGAAAACTGCTTTAATGTCTTGCATTGACAAAGTTTCGTTAGAGAGATCGCACGGTATGCTGTTGCCCTGCCTTAATCTCAGTTTGGGGTAAAAAGTCTTACTGAAGAATTGGTGTCAGTCAGCGTTATTGTACAAATACATATAAGCTTTGCAGGGATTCCAAACTCAGCCATAGCCTCGTACAGTTTTTGGCAAGTTCATTCGGTTTTTAAAAGAAATTTGTTTACAAATTTGTATACAAGAAAATAATTATTTTAATCTATTATTTTAATCTACCCCTTTTTAATAACTTCTTCCCACCTCTCTGGGAGCTTTTTAATTCCTCTCTGATCAGCTGGATTTGTCGCTTCCTCCTCGAAATTAAAATGCTTCAAGTGGTTGCTCAGACTACGAAATATGTGATAGTCGGAAGAGGCGAGGTCTGGCTAGTACGATGGGTGAGGTAAAACTTCCCACCCGAGCTCTAACAATTCCTGACAGAAGGCAGTGTGAGGGCGGGCGTTGTCATGATGGAAGATGACGTCTTCCCAATTGATGAGCATCGGCCGTTTTTCTTCCAATGCCGCCTTCAAATTATCTAATTGTGCGAAATGGTGGCCCGCATTAATCGTTTGATTTGTTGGGAAAAACTCAAAAAAGACTACTCCTTTGACATCTCACCAAATCGACAACATCACCTTCCTGAGGTGAAGACTTGGTTTAGAGGTGGATTGAGGGAGTTCATTTGATTTCCTTCATGATCTTTTCCGCGTTACATTGTTGTAGACTATCCGCTTTTCATCCCCTGTGATGAGGTTCTTCAGTATTGTTATTTCTTATCTCTAGATTATCGCAGACGTCAACGCGATTCAGGCGGTTGGCCTCGGTGAGAGATTGAGCTACCCACACATCGAGGTTGCTCGCAAATCCGATCTCTTTTATGATCTCGTGAGCGGTTGAGACTAATTTTTTTCAACTATTTCCCTACAGGGGGTTAACAATAATTAAATCTCTCATCTCCTCGGAAACAATTTCTTTTGGTCGTTCTGATCTGGGAGCGTCCGTTACGGAAAAGTCGCCTATAGCAAATCTTTTAACCCATTTCTGGCATTTCTGGTCCGTTTTCTTCACAAACCGATTTTATTTTTCCTTTTTTATTTTTCCGTTTTTCCTTTTCGGAAATAATATTCCTAAAATGCTATTTTTCGCTCACTTTTTCCACTTTTTACAATTTTTTTTTCAACGCTATAACCACTCACTACTAGAACGACATACTTGTGTTGTCAACAATAGAAAACACTTTAGAGGAAGTTCAGGAGGAAGTTATGACAGTGTTTGAAGGAACTCTACGTCATGAGAAGTGACGTATGGTGATCTAACGCATTAACCGAACGAACTTTCCGAACAAGCCAATACATCTTTACTTAAAGATATATTTGTCCAATTTTACTATTTCTATATCTTTAGATGGAATTCCCAAAATTAGGAATTTTTGTGAATTTTAGAGTTGGAACCGCTATAATCGTTCGATTTTCCTAATTTTTACCATTCTATAATGAGATTGAACTAGAGCTGATGTTTATTTTTTATGAAAATTCACACAGTAGTACAGATTTTGCAATTATTTCCGTAGGATTGTCTACGACGCCAAAAACCGTGACGCACTTGAAAATGGAGAAAGCTCTGTTAAACCAGTTATGTCCTCGTCGAGCAAAGGCATGGGCGTAGCAACTGGTGTGCTATGTAGAACTTTTTGAACACAACCAGGGGATTTCAGATTAGGTGCATTGAATGAATTTAGCACCCGAAAAATGAATGAATTTAGCCCCCTCCAGAGGAAATTGATTGCTACGTCAATGTACAAAAGATAAGTGAATTTAAGTAAAGTTATATGAAAGAGCGAGAGTTTGAACAGGAGATTTGCTAACATCGATATCTCTACATATGCGAGTAACCCGAGTTTTCATAGTTATTTATTGTTGATGAAGAGTGGTGTAGTTTTCTCAGGAAGGTTTCAGCAACATGCGCCATTCTCTGGGATTCTGAGCCGTATAGACCTGTTTAACATCTGATACACTTACCGTTTTGTTCATGTAAATAGAATTTGAAATTAATTCGCTTGGTTAAGCCTTTATAACGCCTGACATCCCTTCCAATAATGTTTTGTTGGCTATCACCCAGATGATGAGGTTACTGGTGAATATTTGCACGAAGGGCGAAATGGCGAATGGGCTGAGAATGGCTTTAGTTATTATCAATTGAAGAACAATCAGAACACCTGGATTACAGCAGGAATTCCCCATTCCCCAAGTTGAATTTCATATAAACAGAACTTCGACAAATATAGCAATCTCTGGAAATATTTTTTGTAATAACAAAAATACCAAAATAATTTTAATTTTTTAACGAAGGAAAAACAAGTCAAATAATTCATCCACTTTTGCATAATGAACAATTTTGAATTTTTGCAGAGAAAAATTGCAATAATAAAAAAGTTGCAAAAAATCATTCTGAAAATATTCATACAATCCGCTTTTATGTTGCTTCCACGTCTGTCTTTGAAAAGAACAGCTGATTAGCAGCCTCCTTGATAGTGCGAAGAAAGATAGTTTAAAAGCTGGCCAGCCCATAAGAAGAGAGAATGCACAGAAATACACCGTGTTTTATATTTTCTATAATCAAGGATATAAAAAGCTGTCACACATCTTTCTACCTCCCACAGAATGAGCATGAATTTCCTCCGACAAGCAACCAGCAAAATATAATAGCCGCCTCAATCAAAGCACATACCGCCGTGTTAAAAGTCAATTTAAAGCAAAAGGCGTTTTTGGCTGATTAAAATTCTTCACAAGATAAAAACAGTGATGATAATATCCGTTTCCGTAACACCAAACCGTCATTAAAGGGATAGATACCCAACTGTGTGCTTGTGGCAAGGGCGGCATGTGCCAGACAGCGGGTGGTAAACTTAACTAGGATGCACGAACATATGTTGCAAATGTTACCCCGGCTGACATTTTGTCATTCTTATACAAGTTGACCCAATACCGCCTCATTGTGCTTGTTTCGTTTGAACCTGTGACAGTTTTGTTAAAAATGCAAAATAAATTTCGAGTGTCCTTTACATGACATTAATAAGTTTTCGTTAAATTTCCTTAAATTATCCGCAAACATCAAACGATATCAATGATTTGTTATTATAGCGGTTTTCGTTGCTTCGAATTAATTTGTCGAATTTCAATTCAATTATTTTTGCATCCCCTTGGACCAGGTTTGATTACGGTTTAACTTCAATATCTGCCAAACAAACAAAACGGCAAAAAAATGACACAGGAAAGAAACCGTCACTTGACAATTGTCTGACGTTTTAAAGTACTTAAGATGATACTTGAAACAGATTTCTCTGTATGGAGCTATCCAAATGATAGGGAGCGAAAAGCTTCGAAAGATCAAAGGACACGAAACAACAAAAAATGCAAATAAATGTGTTAACATTGAGTGGTTCTTTACGAGTGTATGACAACCCCAAAAAGAAATGAAAAAAGCAGGGGAAAAATACGCAATTTTGTTCTTTGGAGATATGCATTTCCCTTTTTACCGAATGCTACTAATGTTATTGACGATATACGAACAGGGTCGGACAGAATTTCGGAATTCAATTATTATGGGAAACTACGAGGATGTCTGAGAATAGCGTAGGGTGGCTCGAAAAGCTTGTAATTGTATGTTTTAAGAGTTCGCCTACCCGAGCCCCACGTTTTAAGTGTTCGCATACCGACAATTTTATAAAGGATTTTGCGATGGAGACGGGTAGTTATAAAAATTGAATAAAAAAAACTTGCGTGTGAGATATCAACGAATTTTTGTGCCCATTTGATAGGCCCACAAATATCATTAGGTATGGAATATGACGTAGTTTCAATATCCGTAGCGGCTACGTTGTGTTTCGATGATTCAGGCGATGAGGCCGATCCATTGCAATAGTGCATATGTAAATTGGAACATTGCGTTGATGAAACAACACATTCTTTTTCGGCAAATGCAGCCTTTTTCCATAATTTCATCACCTAAACGCTGCAATAAATTAGCAAAATATTCGCCATTGATGGTTTTTCCCTTCTAAAGGCAATTAATAAAAATAATTCTATGGGCATCCTCAAAAAACAGACGCCATGACCTTACCAGCAGATAGAACCGTCTTCACGTTCTTTGCACTCGATTCTCCCATTCCTGTTCACTGCTTTGGCTGTTCCTTTGTCTCAGATGTGAAGTATTAGACACATGTCTCATCCATAGTTATCAATCGACGCAAAAGTTCTGCTTTATTGCGGTGAAACAACGCCAAACCCACCAAACTCTACTGAAACATCTTCACGACGCTGTTTTTGCTCTATTGAAAGCAAGCGCGGCACCCATCTTGCGCACAGCTTTCTCATCTTCAAATATTTGGTCAACATACGATGATACAGTGCACTTTTTGAAATGCCTATCATTTAAGCTAGCTCATTCACTTTCAGCCGCGAATTTTCTTAACCGTGTCTTCCGTGGACACCTCAATTGGTCGACCACTACGGTGTTCGTCCTGGCAGCTCGTACGGCCTCTACCGCCAAATATTTTAAGGTCGTAAATGAAAGAGCAGACTCCCCCCGAATATAAATTGAAACCTTCCCAATGAAAATATATTACAAAAAGGTGACCAATTTTTTCCATGTCCACAAATTCACTGAGGTCGTTTACTTTTGATGGCTCAAATAAACAACGTGGAGCCCTGAAACTTAAAATATATGTATACCTATATATATAGTACGAGGTTGCCACTTTTCAACATAATATTTGTTTTTAAACTACTGGTACCATCTACCTATATATATATACCAATATATATATATAAATTGAACAATTTTCATAGGACGTAGCTTAAGGTTTGAATATCCGGTCAATTTTTCCAATTTCGACAAAACATTACAAGGGAACACATTGAATTACTGCTGACTTCCAGTAATTGATTGAACTTCGGTAAATCGGTCAATTTGTATGGGAAGTATCAGAAGTGGTATAGCAATGCAGTCCACATTCATCCCCAGAACTTCATCAGATGCTTAGCATCGTAGGCCAAATTCAGCAGAACTTTGTGCATTTGGAGATATATGAACCATCATTATACCTATAGGTTAAATCCTTCATTTGCACGGGAGGTATCAGAAAGCCCTTGAAGGCACGGTCCATTTCCATCTTCATACCCAACTCCGTCGAATAACTAATATGTGCTGAATTTGACTGAATTCAGTGCAGCTTATTAAGGTATTATATTAGGAATATATGAGATTGATTGTTTCGAATTTTGCCTAAGACTATAAAGGAGTTTCATGTATGTTACGAAAGCCTGCAAATTAGAAAATACAAGAAAAAAATTTATTTTCCGTATATCGGCTAATATGACTTGGCAAAATATTAAACAGAGTCAAGTTTGGAGAAATTCCATAAAATCTACGACAGTTATCGTGTTTGCCAGCTAGTCAGGCAAACAGGCACAACTCAATCGACGTTGAAATTCATAAAAACTACGAAACATATTTGGCACTTTAAACGTAGAATCAAAAAACACGTACTTTCATTCCTTCAGATGAAGGTATGAAGGCAAGGACTTAGTTTATCGTGAAGCATTTTCGGCATAATATAGTTTTGATTTACGATTCCCATTATTTTCCAGAACAACCGCAAGCCGGGGTATAAAACCATGTAAATTATGCGGGAATTCGCATAATCCACTCTCCTGGCACTTGAAAGCAATAACTGGTATTGTTAGATTTTGGGCGAAATTAGACCGTTTTGGCGTCAAACTTTTTTGTTAAGATCATATTAAAGAATTGTTAAAAATGGACCGAACCAAAAGTTTAAAACTGATTGTGAATATTGAAACTAGTAGAGGAAATATTGTGTCATTGCAGCAATTGTGAACAAAAGTCTGAAAATAAGTCAGAAAAAATAAGCTAAAAGTTGAAGCGTAAAATTTCGAAAGCTTAAAAAGTAATTATTTTCTCTACTAAACCGAATAAAGAAATATATTTCTCATAAATTTTTTAATTACACCAGACAAATATTTAATGAAAAAACTAAGCTTCAGAACAAATGAACACAAAAAATAAAAAACGATTGAACTCGAAGACATAATTAAGTTGTATATAAACAACTAAATTTGAGCAACAATACGAGTATTGATGATGTTTGTTATTTTTCTTTTTTTGTGAATGTGCAAACTGTTGTTTTATAGATAGATTATTAAAGGGTGTCCTTACAAGAACGCAAAATTTAAATTTAGCGTCATTCGAAGTGTCATTGTTTGACATTTGAACAATATTTTTTGTTTCCTAGTAGAAGGTACGAGGTTAGTAAAAATGGAGCGCTACACGAATGAACAACGCATTCTCGTTGTGAAATTGTTTTACCAAAATGGTGAAAGTTTTGCGGCTACAGTTCGCAAATTGCGATCAATTTGGGGTCACAATAATGCTCCAAAAGAGTCAACTGTAAAGAGATCAATGGATAAATTTGCCAAAACTGGGTCTGTTAGTGATGTAAAGACAACAACTCGCCTTCGACCAGGTCGATCGACCGAAAATGTCGCAGCTGTACGTGATGATGTCGCTCAAACTCCATCCACCAGTTTTTTCGTGCCTAGAATTGAAGAAATGAATGTGGAGGGCATGTGGTTTCAACAAGACGGCGCCACATGTCATACACCCAGAGAAACAATTCAATTGCTGCACAAGTCATTTAAATCTTGCGTTCTTGTTGGGACACCTTTTATAATGGCATAAATAAATTAATAATAAAATTTGCCAAATCCGTAAATTTCTTCATGCTTCATAAGATTGGCATAATTTAACGAAGCCATGAATACAAAATAGTTTTCCCAAATTTGCCATTTTGTATATAAGGTATCAAAACTGGTGGAGTTAGCTCATCGTGTTGCAGTTCTAAACTAGAATATAGGAAAAAAATTACTGCATACATAGTTTTAGGGGATTTGAGTAAAAAGCAATGACAAAAAATGTGTCACATATCACACCTCCACAGTTCCGAGTCTAAAATGTTACATGATAATATCAGCTAACCACAAGACAGTCTACATTGGTCAAAATCGATACAGCACAGATACTTTCAGAAAGATGGGGACTTTCGTTAAGAAAGTTTTTACCCACCGACATAAGGTGGGGTACTCTAAGTTTTTCATTCCGTCTGCAACAACTAGAAATATTCATTTCGGACCCTATAAATATATTCATTAGTAGTTTCAAAACCGCCGGTCTAGCATTGATGTCAGCTGTAAAATACCTGGCATCTGAAGTGCTATTTATTTAGTAAAAAGTTTGCCATTTACGAATATAATTGTTTAACAAATGAAAAATGTTTAAAAGTAGCTAAAACTTACTACAAAAGTGGTGATTCAAATGTGGGCACTTTTCACGTATTCTGGGGTGATTATTTTCATAATCGACCTACTGTGTAAGGAATTGACTAGATTATTACGAAGTTTGAAGAGACTGGGAGCGTTATAGATGTGGTCAGGCCTGTGTATCATCGCAATGTACGCACTACTGAAAACAGCATCTGTTAGTGAAACTTTGGCGAATAATCCGAATTTCAATTCAGACGGCTATAGCTGTATAATAACCGACTTTTTTGGCCTGTACCTGAAGATTATGAACTGGACGATATGTAGTTTCAACAAGACAGTGCCATGAGCCACACAACATGGCCAATTTTGACGTTATTGCAAGAGAAGTTTCCATAAAGGGTAATTTCACATTTTGGCGACGTCAATTGGCCTCCAAGATCATACGATTTGACGCTGTTAGACTCTTTTGTGGAGCTACGGCAAATACCGTGTTTACGTGGATAATCCCCTAACATTAGAGCGTTTGAAAACCAACATTCGTCAAGTTATCGTTGAGATACCGCCCGAAATGTGCAAAAAAGTAGTCGAAACCTACCTCAAAAGGATCCACTGCTGCAACAAATCTAAAGGCGGTCATTTAAACAACATTGTGTTTCGTCCATAATGGCAAAGTCCAAGCATTATAGTGAAATAAAAGTTTCATCGAAATCGAAGCTTTATGAGTGTTTTATTTAACTTTACTTTTGAAACCGGAAAATGGATAACGCGGCATTGTATATTTTATATCTTCCTTAAAATCTATACCAATGCATAGACGGTCCGTCCATTTATCTGTTGACAACATAATAGATGCAGAACTACTTGAATCAGGAGCTTGCAATTTTGCATAAGAATGTCTCATCGCTACAGAAATTGGGCAAAACTGGTCCAGTAGGATAAAACTTGCCACTACAAGGGCTGAAACCGACTCCACAAAAATGGAAGAAATGTTACCATTTGCACATTAATTAAATATGTAAAGGATAACGTATAGACACCGGAAGGGATCAGTGAAAAATGTGCATAGGCATTATGTTATGTAAGAAAGGTGGGCTTTTCTGATAAGGCCACATATATGGTTATGACTCAGTACAACACATTGTGATCCGCATTTGTCACAAGTTGGCTAAATAGTAAAAACTCTCACTGTTCACAGGGATTGAACATACCTTAGGGAAAATGAACGTTTTCAGTATTTTTCCAACAATTTCACTATTAATGTATTAACTAAAAAAGATTTTTGATGGAAGTCTATAAATACACAAATTTGAATTGACTTCCACAATTGTGGAAGTGAAAAAAGAGAAAAGTCATTAGACAACAATATGGTGTTTTTGATATGTCTACTTAAGGTCATATCCAATTATTACAAGTAAGACATACCACCCCACCAGCCAAAGACACGTTTGTATATTGACTAAATGAAACTTTTAAGGAATGATAATATTTCAAAACTCCTCAACAAGGTTTTGGACTGGAGCAACCAAATATTTTTGCTGGGGTAATTAAGTGGGCTGAATTCGAATCTGTAATTGATTTTTCTCTATCAAATCAGGTTTTGGGGATACAAAAAAATGTTTTTATTTGTTTTTGAATAAAACATCCTTAGTTTATTTAAAAATCAATGAATTTGAACGTCGTTTTATATTTTGTTGGTTTGGTTTCACGTGTTAGAGTCCAGCAAGAGCCTTTCAATTTTCATGAAATCTTGGTGAGTACGTTCCCCTTGTTCTTTTGTAGAAAAAAATATAAATGCGAATGAAGAAAATGCATTTTGCGTGACATTCGTGCACCTAATTCTTGATAATTTTCCAACAATTCAGCAACAATTTGTCTGTAGTTTTCACTCTTATTGTTTCTAAGAAAACTGTTCACGATGCTCTTGAAAGATTTCCAGACTGCATATTATTTCTCCAATAAACATTAAAAAGATTGTCATCATTCAAAAACTTTCTGATATGAGAGCCAACAAATGTGCCTTCTTTGATTTCAGCATATCAAATTTTAGGAAAACCGCTAACAAATATTTAAATACTGCACCATTTTTGTCCAGAGCCTTGAAAAAGCTCTTAAAAAGGTCCAATTTTATGTGTAGTGGCAGAAGAAGAACGTCAATTAATGGTTTATTTGGAATGTTTTGTTTTCCTAGTGAATACTCAGTTCGTTTTGGTCACTCTGTTCTGACGCGACATAGACCAAGGAAATAACAATATTTTGTGAAACCTCCTTGCTGCATACCAGTCAACAAACCAATGACCAGAAACAGATTAATTTACAGTTACTTACGATGGTCTATACTGTATGTACAAAGAAATTTAAACCACACACCCTAAGGTCACCACAGATCTTGTACTTATTATCGTTGTGCTTCAGTAATGTCGAAATTTCAGTCATTGATTCGTAATTTTCCTTGTATTAACGGCATGAGCAATTGGTATGAATGATTTTTCATTCCTATTATGCACAAAAAGAGCTTTTAAACTGTACTTAGAGCCACCAATAAATGATCTCTATTCAGTTTTGTCACATGGCTGGTTCATTTTTTGAAATAAACCATCAACCTCAGTACAGTATAAAATAGAGTGTATCTTTTCAAAATATGCAGCCTATTCCAAGCTTCCATCTCCATAGATTATTACTTTTGTCCCAACTGCAAGATGTTTCCATTGCTGCATGCGTGAAGCTAGTAATTCTACGTCTTGCTTCGTTAAATGTAAATCCCGAATTAGATAATTTAAGTTAGCTTGAGCCACTAAATGGCATTCATTATCAGCCTGATACAAACTACCACTGCTGGTGAAAAATGTTTTGGACTCACTGCTCGTAGCATTGAGAATGACTGGTAATGGATCATTTGGTGGACGTTGAACTGGTTTGGAAATTGATGGAACATTTGCCTAAGTGATATTTTATCGATTTTTCATATTAAATCCAGCAACTTTTGTTAAACGGAAATAACAATCGGTTTGGCGTTTACTTGACTTTCTCCAAAGTAAAGGAATTGAAAAATCGAAATAGATCTTCTTGCCATTTGACCACTTATATAAATACGTTCTGCAACTATTCCAAAACTTTGTCCCTGTCCACGGTTTGTTCAAGTTTCTGACAGCAAAACTAAAATAATGAAAATGCGCACATTTTAATGATTCCAATATTGCATATCCTTTTTTTCCGACCAAATATTCATCACACACAAAGCAAAAACATGCTTAGAATGAATGTGGGCTTCTGTCAAATTAATAATTGTGAAATTGTATTGTCAGTATCGATTGCTTTACAGTATTGCCAGCATGCAATAAAAATGAACAACACGTGATAGCCCAATTCGTATGCCAGATTCGAATACAGCGCACTCAGATTAGTTAAAATACATGCTTCGTTCCTGCAGTCAATTTTGTTTCCCAAATGTATAGACCAGTGATATTTTTGCATACCAAAATTTGTAATATTTATATATTGATATTAATATTTAACATCATGCGATGAACCAGTACATCGTCCACAGCGCTGAATGCATAACCCTCGTTTCGACTGACTGTCCAGCTATTCACTTGCCTATGATCGCAAGATGTTACTTAAAGATGTTGAGATACTTTTTCTTTCCAGAACTGCGCCGAAAGAGTGAAAGTTTCAGCTCAGTGTGTGGTTTAAAAAGATGGTGCAACCTATGACATATTCAAATTAGTTACAGACCAGAGATAATTTGAATAATTTAAAGATAATTGGGGCAATTCCAGTTGCAACTCTTATGCGGTAATAAATGGCGATATCGAGCTTTCTTTGGGCGTAGATGGGGTTACTAAAAAGTGATAAATAAACTGGATATTGGTATGAAAACTAACCAAATGCATCTTTGAAAAATGTTTTTTTTTTCCATATTTTTTTACAACATTTTCACTTTTTCCAATACTTCCATAAACTTTATTCTAATTAATGGTTCAAAGTCAAGAAATCATCTCAGTTTATGCTTTTTAATGCTTCTCTTGGGATTATTGAAAAATAGTAGGCTGCAATATTCCAGTGAATAAATCATTGGAAAAACGAGTTACATCGGCGTAAGAGGACAGAGGACAAATAATTTTGATTTTAAAAATAATAAAAATCAGTTAAAACAGTTGAAATTTATTGAAAACATTTCATTGGATATGCGGAAAAAATAACATAAAAGATTATCTTGATTTTGTGCAGACTTCTCTGAAATAGAAACCATTGAGGGTCGATTAGTTTGATAATAATTTATTTTATTACTAATCATTTATTTAAATTTATAATTACTAAAATCTATCTTTCGAATTTGTTCTCTGACAAAATATATATGCCTGATTTTTAACGTTTTGAAAACAGTGCCCTTTTATTCATTAATGCCTGTCGAAATGATTTATTTTTTCATTAACGAAATGAATAACAATAGGAAGCTCCCTCACCATATCGCAAGACTGTTTTGCCAGCAACGATCTATAAATACAGAGGCTATGTCGCTGTCATTTCCTTACAGCCGTTTTTAATCAGCTTCAGTTAAGAGGGTGGTCCCAAAACTAATCCACCTGATGTATAGATGGTGCCAGTAGTTTGAAAAAAATTATTTTGGTGAAAAGTGGCAACCTTATAAAATATGTTTCTAGTTTTAAGACGCGACAATGCTTAGTATTTTTATTTGAGCCATCAAAAGTAAACGATCTCAGTGAATTTGTAAACATGGAAAAAATTGACCACTGTTAAGTAATTCAATATTTCCATTTGAAATGCCCCGGTCCAACCAATATTAAAGCCGAGCTAGATTATATTCTGGGGGAGTTTGCTTCTTTTTTACGACTGTAAACTATTGGGTACCAGAGTTTAAACAAGGCCGTACGAGCTGTCAAGAAGAACACCGTAATGGTCCACCAATTGTTTACGCCAGACACGGTTAAGAAAATCCACAAAATTGGATAAGCTAGCTGAAATGATCGACATTTCAAAAAGTGCTATATATCGTATATTGACTGTAGATTTGAAGATCAGAAAGTTGTGCGCAAGATGGGTGCCGCGCTTGCTTCCAATGGAGCAAAAAAGCGTCGTGAAGGTGTTTCAGTAGAGTTCCATGGGTTTGGCGATGTTTCACTGCAATAAAGCCGAATTTTTGCATCAATTGATAACCATGGACGAGACATGGGTCCACCACTTCACATCTGAGACAAAGAAACAGTCAAAGCAGTGAACTGGAATGGGAGAATCGAGTCCAAAGAAGGCGAAGACGGTTTCATCAGCAGGCAAGATTATGGCGTCTGTTTTTTCTGATTCGCATGGGATTATTTTTATTTATTATCTTCAGAAAGGAAACACCATCAACGGCGAATATTATGTTAATTTTTTGCAGCGTTTAGGTGATGAAATTGTGGAAAAAGGCCGCATTTAGCGAAAAAGAAAATGTTCTTTCATCAAGATGATGCTCCAGTTCACACATTTACAATTGCGATCACCAAAATTCATGAATTTAAATTCCAATTGCTTCATCACGCATCTTATTCGCCGGATTTAGCTCCCTTGGACTATTTTCTATTTCCAAACTTAAAAAATGGCTTGGTGTGGCAAAAGATTTGCTAACAATGAAGATGTGGAATCTGCTGTTGATGGCTATTTTGAGGAATTTGACGGTTCTTACTATAAAAAAGGTATGGAAGCTATTGAATATCGCTGGAAATAGCTAATTGAGCTAAAAGGAGATTATGTTTAAAAAAATAATCAAATTTTCTTCAACTTTTTTGTGTCTTCTTCGTTAGGTTGACCAGTTTTGGGACCATCCTCGTACATCACTATCATCATCACGTTGCGGGATTTCGTTTTTTCGTGTCGTTGTATCTCCATACATTCTCTAAAGTGAACAAGTGTTGTTTTAGGATGTGCTCTTTCTTTGCAAATCTTGATTTGATGCAAAACAAGGAAGTCGTGGATTCTGTAGTTGTGTAACAACCCTTAAAGTTGGATTTTTGCTTTCCATCTCCATCTCCTGCTGCTGGGATTGTGACTTTTGATGTTTATTTTGCGAGTTTGTGCTTGAATGACCAGTTGAGTGTTTAGATATTTGTCAAGTGAAGGAAATTGATGTCACCATGATGGTAACGCAACAAAAACTGTAATTTTTGAATGCCAACTTTAGACCTGTTCAAATTTAAAATTTTTCTTCAGGAAACCGGTTTTGGAGTTATTGGAAAATGAAATTTTTTTTCGAAAATTCTGTTATTGGACTTTAAGAAAGTGTGGATCAGAACTAAATGGAAAGCATTTTTTTTCTTGATACAGAGAATAAATCATATTTTATAAAAATTAATTGTCCCCATATCCTGAAACTAACGGGTTAGCCATTTTTCGGTTTTAAAAGAAAAGTTAAATATGATTTCGATAAAACCTTTATTTTATTATAATGCACGGATATTGCCATTATGTACGAAGTACAATGACATTTAAATGCCTCCGCCTCTGGATTGGTTGCAGCAATGCATCCTTTTGAGGCAGTTTTCGGCCACATTCCCCACATTTCGGGCGGTATCTCTGCGATAACTTGACGAATGTTGGTTTTGCTCCAACGTTTGTGGATTATCCTCGTAAACACGGTCTTTGCCGTAGTCCCTTAAAAAAAGACTGACGCCGTCAAATCGCTTGATTTTAGTGGCCAATTTACGTCGACAAACTTGAAATTACGCTTTCTGAAAACTTCTTATGCAATAAAGCCACAATTGGTCATATTGTGTGCCTTGTGGCACAGTCTTGGTAAAACCAGATATCTTTCAGTTTAAAATCTTCAATTGCAGGCCAAAAAAAATTAGTTATCATACGACCATAGCGATCATAATTGACGTTAACGGTTCCTCCAGTGTAATTTTTCAAAAAATACGGCCGAATGACACCTCCAGACCATAATGCACACCAAAGAGTCACTTTTTCCGGATGCAATGGCTTCTCCACAATCACTTCTGGTTGTGCGCGACTCATATGCGACAATTTTACTTTTTGACGTATCACTGATTGAGAAATGAGCTTAATCGCTGAAAACAATTTTGATCGAAAAGTCAGCATTGCTGCAGCTCCCAGTCAGCATATCTACGACGTTGTGAATGGTCAGCCGGCTTTAATTGTTATGTGAGTTGGACTCTACATGGATGGAAGTGCAAATCCAAATGTAAAATGCGCTACAGTGAGCCATAAGATAGGCCCAATTGCTGAAAACGCCGTGGAATCGACAAATTAATCGACATTAATTGCTTAGCAGCGAAACAAACCGAGATCAGAATAAAAAATATCATTATTCAAGAACGACATGATTTACCATGAGAACTGTTTAGCATTAATGCTGATGAGCTGAAAATCAGCATTCGTCAGCTAATAAAGACGACTTGGATCATGAAATACATATCTGATGATTGAAATTTAAGCGTATTATGTTCTATGTTCAAAAAAGTTGATTCTACTCTGTGTTCCAACTCTCGGTAACAGTCTTTACCCATCGTTGTTGAGGTTCCGTTGTGATATATGTGATATGTGAAAGAATATAGCCTATTCTATCAGGCCTGATTGGATCTTGTCGGCGTGGCTTTAGACGTGGTAAAATCACAACTGACCAGATATTGGACACCGGAGAAGACGCAAGAAAAATAACTCGAAAAATGCTACCTTTTCGGCTTGAGACGATTATGAGGAAAGCTGCACACAATTGGCACCATATTTAATAAAAGTCATTTGAGAGATGTTACGGCAGCCGTTGAGGAAATGGGGCCGGAAGAAAACGAACAAAAATCCATCATCAAATATAATGATTGTGTTAACTGAAAGACGTTGTGCGGATGGAGCCAAACGGTCCAGATTAAAAAGTCTTTGGCTACGAACTCGATAAGTGGCACAGAAGAGAGCGACCCAAAATACTGTTAAAACAGTGTCATAACTTGTTGTGACGATTTGGAGAAAAAACGCTTCCAGTTTTGCAAATTTCTTTATAATCTTGCCAATTCCTTGCACAGTAGGTCGATTATGACAACCATAATCTACTATATTCTACCTATTTCGTATAATGTATACAAATGTCTATTCTAATCACCATTTATGTCGATATAGGCAATTTGTGTTTCATTAGAGTCTTGTTTGATCTCAAAAATATCTATTTGGAGGCATTAGACTGCCATTAGCGCATATGGGATTTTTTGTTTTTGTGAATTTGCCTGATGGCACCCCACAGATCGGTTCCTTTTCCAAAAAAAAGTAATTGTTGCAAAATTTCATTCAATTTGGTTGGCGTGAAATGGTGCCTCCAAGCCCCCAAAGTTTACTAAAATCAGCATTTTTGCACAAAAGTTTACTTTGGGGCTTGAATAACACAGCTATTACCCATGACTCATAAAAATGACATATTACTGAAATGAAGGAAATTTAACGCTGAATAATTTTGCTACAGAAAGTTTTTGATTATCTCCAACCGTTTTCGATTTACACCCCCCCAAGCAAGATTTGCGCCTTCGAAAAGGTAATTTGCAAAACGTTAAATTTTGTGTTATTTATTATAATACGTATGTAGGTATTTATAACAATGTATTACTTTGTATTGAGTAAAGTGTATTTGTTGCAGTCAGGAAACCTGCGGCGATAATCTTGAACTACTTGTAGTATACAGGGTTGCCCATATTCGACGGACCCATCTGGCAACGCCATAACTTTTGACAGAGATGTCAGATCGCTTAATGACATACCGCGTTTGAAGCGTCAGTCCAAGCAGATTTTTACCATGGAACAATACACGCCACGCGAGCGCTCTGAAATAGTTGAAATTTACATTCAACAGAAGAAGTCAATTGTGAAAACTCAACGTGCTTTTAAAATATTAAAAAATGTGAGAAGTGCGCCTTCTAAGAACACCATTAAGCGTTTATACGAAAAATTTTCGACTGGTGAGGCTCTTTCTAATCCGAAGAGGCCAAATAAAAGTCGACCAAAGCGATCGGCCGAGAATATCGCTGCCGTACGAGCCAGTGTTGAGAGGTCCCCAAGAACATCCCAAAAACGCCGTTCTCAGCAGTTGGGCATGGCTCGGTCCACTTTACAACGGATTATTCGCGTTGATTTGCA
>JAHXMU010000724.1:1961778-1983442 GCA_019455685.1 Philornis downsi | reverse complement strand
AACAAATTAAATGAATAAGATTGCCAACCGCCAAATTTTTATTTTTTCTTTGATTTTTTTTTTAAAAACAACCCTGTACCAACCCTGTTCATTTATAAATTTTTTCAAAATATCAAAACTAAACAAACAATCGTACTCTTCTATACAGCTGTATTTGCGTGAAAATAAATTCGAATTTAATTAGCAAATGCACAAACCAAATTTTGATTACAGAGCTCTGTTAAAGAGTGAAAAGAGCTCTGTTAAGACAAAAACATCGGAATATATTCGTTTGAAAAATAAGGATGCTAATATTTAAAAGTGCTTCAAGATGCCATTCTCCTGGTACAAGTTTGGTTGATGTAGAATTCTTCGTTTAGGCACAGTGGGCAAAAATGTTATGTGCCAACTTCATGTATGTCTGAAGAAATTGACATTCTGAAATTTGTCTGAAAAATAACGATACAAATTTTTTTAAAGTCCTTCAAGATGCCAATGTCCTGGTATAGGTTTGGCTGAAAGAGAATTCTTCGTTTAGGCACAGTGGATTAAAATGTCCACAGGTGGGCATGCCAATTAAACTTAAAAAAAATCTCTGCTCTGAAAATGTTCTAAAATACTTGAATACATAATTTGGGAAATATATGGTATTAGCTATACCCTGTAACGATTTTGGTTTTCCTGCTGTGCTTTATCCTAAAAGTGAAAAATCAGCAATTTTTGGTATTTTCTTGCATTTGAGTATGTTAATTTACTGAAGTATATGAAATCTGAAGAGTTTTTTCTGTTTTATCTTTTAAATTGATTTTATAGGTTTCTCCAAATCGATTAAATTGGTTACAACTATTGGGATACAATTTCAGTATCGATATAAAATTTATCAATGTGATAAATCAAATCAAATCATCAATTGTGAATAAAAACTCTTCTGTATAAGAAAGGTGTCGGTTTCGGCAATTTTCTATTTGAAAAGTAACAACAAAGACAGTTTCCTGTATGCAAAGTACATATTAACAAAATCTTATATCTATTATGTGTCAACAAAGACCCTTTTTATATGAAAAGTGTCAACAAAGATTTTTTCTATATGAAAAGTGTCAAAAAAGACTCTTCTCAATACAGTCACCAAAGACTGTGTTATTAAATGCTTTTCTATGTGCCAAGTGATCATAAGGCGCTCGCTTTTTGTATAAAAAGTGTCAATAAATACAGTTTTCTAAAAAAGCTTTCATGCGAAAAGTATCAACAAAGAGGGTTTTACCAAAATGCTCCATACCAAATATTTTACAGTCGTGAAAGAAGAAATAGACTCCTCTAGAGCTAGTAAATTAGCACTTACTTCTAATGAAAAAATTAATTAAATTTTATACCATTAGTTTGTCGAACTAAAATTATTATTTATTAATATTTTTTAACCCTCAAATAGCCCCAATCAACTGATTAAGCTTATTTATTATTTTTACAATTACATTTATAATTTTTAATATAATAAATTATTACCTATACACACCTATAATACTTAAATTATATATAATAACTAAAAATATTATATTTATTTGAAAATGATAACAAATTTATTTTCCGTTTTTGATCCCTTCTTCAAGAATCTATAATTCATTATTAAATTGATCAAGTACCTTTCTAGGCTACTTGAGCTAGCTCGGCTTTAATATTGGTTTGACTGAGACATTTTAAATGGAAATATTGAATTACAAAGCGGTGCTCAATTGTTTCCATGTTTACAAATTCACTGAGATCGTTTACTTTTGATGGTTCAAATAAAAATACTAAACAACGTGCCGCAAAATATTTTTTTTCAAACTATTGGCACCATCTATACGTTAATTCGGCTAGTTTAGGATTGATCTCGTAAGAGGACACTCGACATTTTGCTCGCATGATCTAGAATTCAACCTCACACACAGCCCCCTGGCGTTATTTGATGTGATGAACACTTCGGGTTGCCAAGTAATCGACAAGGCTTGTATATGCTTCTCAAACTGTGACGTTCGGAATCGTCGTTAAACTTTGTAGGTCTACTCTGAGTCTAAAAATAGAATGCGCGTAAGCTCACTGAATGTGAAAATCTCTCCCATGTGTCATTGATGACCTGCAAAGAAATTTGTTGTGTATGTAAGAGACATCAATATCAACGTTGTTTTGTTGTTGTGGTTGGGGGAATGACATTTAATGACGTCTAGCTTTCTTTGAGCTTTTTACGAACGTTTAGTAGCGATATATAATTTGTCTAAAATTAAAATTGGGTACAACTATATGTCATCATCCCAACAGACATTTGTTTGTAGCGCGGTAAAAGAAGTAATAACTAAGAATCTCCGAAACTACTGATGTGACTGACATCAGATTTATGAGGAATTTGTAGAGAACGTCCGAGGCTTCGGGTCTATGCTCCCAAACTGGATGGTCAACTAATAATTTAGGTATTTTTCTTCCTTTGCAGGATGGAAAAAAACAAATTACGGTAAGAATGCTGTAATACACTCAAAAATATCACAATTTTTATCCAATTTCGGACAGTGAGCGCAGGATGAATGCCCAAAATGATAATTTCTTCTTATAACAGCCCTGAGGAATGCATTGATTAATTATCAGTACGAAGAAAGAATATATACTTTTTTATTCAAATGTTGCGCTATTAAAAAACTATTTCAAAAGAATTATGTTAAGAATTTGTCACTATCAAATGGTTTAAAACAATTAACATTTTAAATTTTAAATTTACAAATTCAAACAACTTTGTGGGCATGGCGGATAACCTACTAATGTAAGTAAGCTTTTTTGACTCATGGCGTAGATGCAATCATTTTAAATAGCATCATAACTGGTAGCTATTGGGTAGCTTAGCTTTCTCACCTGCATTTGGGTCATTGCCTTAAAAGTTGAATCAAAATAGATTATGAATGACTTACAATTTCATGACAAATTTTTAATTTCCCCCATTTTCTTGTACATCATTTCAGCCTTTCTCCTCAAATTAAAAAAAAGCAAAAGTTATCACACAAAAATAACGATTTTGAAGCGTACAAGAATCACTAACAAAACCCATAACATTTACCAATGGCTGTAAAATAAAAAAAATGCAACAAAAGAGGGCGACAGACTCATACAAATGCCACGAGAATCTGACTAAAAAGGTGCTCATGCAAGTCATAACAAAGAAGCAATATTGCAAATAAAAAAAGTATGAAAGAGTTCCTAATGCATGCCCTCAGCCATACAAAAGGATAATGACGATGATCCTGATAGAACGAGTGCAAGCACGAAAAGAAAATACAATTAATGGCGAACAAATGTAACACGCTGACTGACTAAGTACGCGCTTTTGCGCTAAGCCGCCATTAAAAGCACCAACCGTATTTTAGGACACTTTATCGTTATTGTTAGGAGCATCTCAACCAAAAGCAATGGATGCTAGATATAATGGCTGCCTGGTTGACTCAAGCGGGGTGGAGAGGAGTGAAGTGATTGATGCCAGGCACATAAACATGCAACATATGCATTTAGCAAATGGTTTTCTTTTACATTTAATTCAGTTCCTTCACTTTTTATTCCACTTTGGCGAGTATTGTTAGAGATGATTGCAAAATAATTGCAAAGGAAAGCAAAAATGGAAAAAATCTTTTATATTAAGGATGAGTAGTTACACACATAAACAGAGAGAAAGACAGGGAATGAGGAAAAATGATGTCAAGATTTAAAGATAGGTCACAACCTTTATATATCAGCATTCAACCATCGCCCTCATAGCCGTCATCATCAACATCATCATTATTATCATCAACACCACCACCAATATCAACACCATTAGCATCATCCTCACCATCAACATCATGAGCATTATCCTTCTTATCTGATAGAATATGAAGAAAAAAAATCTCATGGTTGAATCTATAACGGCAACAGCAAATCTTTTGTTGTTTCCACATCAACAGTTTCATCATCATTGTTATCGAGAACAGAATGTATCTTCGAGAAGGCAAAGACATTTAATTTAACAAAATAACAAAATACGTACCGCAAGAAGTACGAGTATGTGCGTCAAGTTTTTGAATGAAATATGGTCATAGACAGTGGTACACATTTGAGCTGCATAATTGCCGATTCAGAACATGAATTTGCATCAGTTCTTCTCAATGTAACACAGCTACTTTTTCGTCAATTAGACGACAAAATAAGATCATTTTAATGAAAATGTACATCAAATTGAAGACTCAAATATAGGGCTCATTTTTCTCTTCAATATAACGCTTTCGTTTACGAGTTAAATGCGAGTAAATGCGTATGAAAACTAATGTATAGATACGTTTTTATGAAAAAATTTGAACAAATCGGGGTAGTATTTGTTTTATATATATTATATATTTTGCAATTTACTTAATATTGGTCAAAATGCTTTAAATTAAAAGATTGTTAAATAAACGAAACGGAAAATTTCGTTTAAAAGCTCATACGTATTTAATGAAGTACTTTCCGCTCGTAAGCGGTTAGGATTGCTTTATTTAATATTTTTAAACCACCAAAGAGGCGGAATTTTCGACTGTTTGTAGATATTCTATAGTGTAGTTATTTGTAATGGAAGTTAAAAACTCTAGGGAAACCAACTTTCTCTGGGCTCCAAAAGATAAAATGTTCAACTATTCGACTCAAGCAGATTTCTTCTGTTGGATAGAGTTTGATTGATGTCATCTTGATTCAAGTCCATGGCATTTATCATTAGCTGAAAAAAACTGATGACCTTTACGATATCACCTTTTCCTCAAACATTGGAGGCATTTAGTTTGCTTGAGCCTACGGAGAGTCCGTTTCTCTAGAGTATATCCTGTACTGTTAAGATCCGAAAAAATTCATTTAAGTGGGAAATAAGTTTGACTACAAAATGTTGTCGATTCAATGAATTTAAATTTGAATATTAAGGTTTTTTCATTACATTTTCATTTCTTAATGAATTGATTAAATTATGCTGGTATAATGGCAAACAATGAGTGGGTGCTTGAACATTTTCAGTTGACATCCACTTAGCATACGCATAACCTGCTTATAAAAAGATGAACATACAATTGTTGATGTGTCATAGGCATTGATACAGCCTCCAAGGAATATTGGCTGGCTGCTGTCGAATCGGCTCTTGTTCCAATAAAAAAACGCATTCAATTTGAAAATGTTTTCCCATCCCAAGGTAAATTTCATGTACTTACTTCGATACATTATCAGTAGTTAATATAAACCCGATAATCTGCAGTAAAAGGTGTCTCAAAAGAAAATTTTATATTTAATTGACAGATTAGTAAAAAATAGAAAACCGAAAAAATTGTTATTAATTATTAAAGTATTTATATATTTTGGAAATTTAATTCATAAAAATAATATCGTTCAAATGAAAACACTCGCATTCGCTGCGTTCACTTAAGTGAACAGTAAAATTTCTTAGGACGTCTAGGCAGGTAGACTCCCTGATGGCTGCTATTCCGTTACAAATACTTTCTTTCAAATCTGCCAGACAATTCAGTTTATTGGCATACACTTTAGATTTGGTATTATCCTACATGAAAAAGTTCCTCTCAGTTTAAAAAAAAAATAAAAACCGATAATTCCAAGCGGTGACATTTCAGCCCATATGGAGTCTTTAGAAGAATGAACGATTTTCTGATGCTTGCGTTTCGGATTCGTTGATCTCCAGTATCGGCGGTCGTGCTTATTTACATGCCCATTAATATGAAAATGAGCTTCATCTGAAAGGCGTTGATAACCATCAGAAAATGTTCACTTACCTCCGTTACGAAGTCAATCCGTTTATTGGCACCCAGGGGCTTTAATTCTTGCAACAATTGAATTTCGTAGAGGTCCAGCTTTAGGTCTTTGTGTGGAATGCGGTATAATGATGATCCAAGTATATTTAAAACATTTACGCACTTTCGCATTGAAAGGTTCAAATCGTCACGAACAGACTGATTAACACTTTCCGCATTTTCTGCCATCCTTGAATTTTTTGACTCATTTTCAAATGAGATAAATGTTTGGAGCATCATTTAAGTGACGAAAATCTCGAAAATCGCTAATCAACTTTTTTGTAAAAGTCACAGACGCACAACGCTCGGTCCTCAGGAGAAAAACGCTCTATAGCGGCTGAATTCTTAAGAGCCAGACTAAAGGCTGACATACGAGTATATCAAGCACTCTGCAGAAACTTAAGAATGACTTTGGAAAAGATGGAAGGAAGAGTACTTGGTAACAATGCAGTAGAGGTTAAAATGGAAAAAGTCAAAAGAGAACGTGAAAAAAGGACAGCTGGTTCTAATTAAAGCGGAAACTACTCATCCTGCAAGATGGCCAATGGGTAGAATTGAAAAGGCTATTGAAGGTGCAGATGGTAAAGTTCGTGTAGTTATCATTAGAACTGAGCTAGATTCTTTGACGCGTCCCATTACAAAAATATGTCCTTTACCGGCAACAGAGGACAATGATGAAGTTGAAGTAGATTCAAGAACTTCCAGGAGCAGAACAAGATTGAAAAACGTGAATATGATATTACTTCTAATGCTGGTGTTTCTGCAAGTAGCTTGCAGTATGGCTGTTCCAATTCCACACGTAAGAAGAGGTGTACGAGTTGCTGCTTCAATTGGGTCCCCATTCCTGGTGTATAGTTTGCAGCTAGAATCCTATCACTTAATGGATCAACTAAGTCTTAGCCAATGCATTAAGGATATCACCGGGCAGCTAATATGTAATGGAGGCTGGGCTTGGGCTGACGCCAATGATCATTCTTGCGAGATATCAGCGCTAAAACCACATAACGAACTATCCGTTTTGGGTATCGTTGGACACAAAAAATCAATGGCTGTTTAAAGCATTTAACAAAGTTCCATACACTTAAGAGGCTTAGCGTTTCATCATGTTTCTGGACACATCTCGTTACTTCTAGTTATTGTGATAGTCATAATATTATTGTATTTTGTTTCTCTGGAGGAAAAACTGACAATTTGGAAATTCCTATCATTACAACAATGTAAACTGTACCACACATGTTCATTATTGAACAAGCACCCTTCGAAATCATTGCGTCCAAGCGGTAAGCTAAACAAATATTGTATTTGTATTTCTGTATTTCATTCTTCTGAAATAAAATGTAGTGTGGAAACACAAGAGAAGCTAGTGGATAGTCTCTTTTTTAGTATTTTTCAATAACCACTCCCACATTTTTGTTGAGGTAATCTTTTCTAATATCCAGCAATTTTCTTTTTATTTTATTTTATTTTTTAAAAATGCTGTTTCAACGCCATTAAAAAAAAAGACACAATTAATATATATTTTTAATATAATGTACAATACCACGATATTCGAAGCAAATTTTCAGCATAATTTAGACTTTTAAGCAATATTGCAGCGATCTTTTTAGTCCTCCTTGATCGTTTCCGAATCGTGATCATAGGTCCAAGTCACGTCTCCCGTAATAGTGCATTCTATAAAGTGATGGAGCCAGAAAGATTTGAACCGCCTGAGACCCAAAATATTCTTTTAAAAAGCGTTGACAGATTTGAGATGCCAACATCATTATAAAAATCTCGAACTGTTATTCGGTAATATTTGAGTAATAATTTATTTTGAAATTGAAAACTTAATTTTTAAGTTTCAAAAGTAAAGTTAAATAAAACACAAATAAAGCTATGATTTCGATGAAACTCTTATATCATTATAATGCCTGGACCTTGCTACTATGGACGAAATGAAGTTTTGTCCATTTAGTGGTTTCAAGACTGCCAGTAAGTAGATACTCGTATGCATACAACTGCTGACGTGGCAATAGCATCGATTCAATAAAGAAATCTTAGGGAAAATTTATAATGAAAACGTAAAAAGCACCAGTTTTTTTTTTGTATTTTTCTGCAAGCGCCAACATTATCATGTACAGCTCTCAATCAATGAAATGACTGTTGAAAAAAAACACAGAAAACCGGATTTAGTCCCCGTATAGGTTAGTTTTTTTCTTGCTAGACACGTACGAAGGCATGGACATAATTAGGATAAGTATGCATTTTAGGGTCTCAAAAATGGAATGAAAAACGAGTATACCCCCATTCATTAAAAAATAAATGCAAATATACAACCATGGACATCGAGCGATGGCAAATTGTAGCACCAACTTCAGCAATATCGTATTGATGAGCTGAGAGGTCATCGAAAGGATCTTCTATTTTCAGAAAGTTTGCAATTTTGCAAACCAATTATTTCCAAGGTTTAGATTCATACTTTTAGAAATAAAAACTGGATAATAAAAGTAAAATTTGGTATCGGCGTAAAGATTCAAAGGTTGATCTTCCAGAAGGGATTTTTTAAATTCGTACCTTTAGGCGTAACAACAGGGTAAAAAGGAACAAATCTGATGCAATCGTCCAGCTTAGCCAGCTATAGCTAGAATCGGTAAAGTTGCTGCCCATCTCTGTCGAGTGTCTAGAAAGGAAAGGAAAGAAAAGGAAAGGAAAAGAAAGGAAAGGAAAGGAAAGGAAAGAAAAGTACGATAGTTCATACCCTGATCTTATAGCGTACAATGCTTGAAGAAAACTTGAACGACAAGACCAAACTCAAGGAATGGCCTCTCCGATCAATATTAACGAATTTTACTGAATTTTACAGCTTTTTCAGACAAAACTAATGGACCAGAGGCATCTGAAATACCTGTGTTCGAATTGCTGGAAGTTCAGTCGGATGTGAAATAAAAAGTAGCTCACCTTTAATTAAACAGCTGAAGTCAGAATCAGGAAAATTGACAAGAAGAATCCTTCTGACCTTGCTAAATAAATTGTAGAAGAATTTAACTTCTTTCCCCATTTTTCTTTAAAATGTATACTCACTCGTACAAAGTAGAGCTCGTTTGCTTCTTAAACAAAGTTGACACAACAAGTCGATTTTGTAACTTTTTCAAATATTGAATAAAGATCAGCCTTTGGTCTTTTTCTATAACAGAAAAAGTCAAAATTTCGACGTTTTTATGACAAAGCATGCTTTAATGATGTATTTTTAACTTAATATATTAATTAATAGAACAAATTATTATATATTATGCATCATTATATATATGATATAATTGTACATCAGCACTGAAAGGCTTAAAGAATGCTATAGATATTTTTAAACTCAGTTTTGTAAAACTTTTTAGTATATATTTTTTTATCTTTTTCGGACTGCCGTTAATCCGACTTCTTATTTCTTTTATAACAAAACAAAACGATCGAATATCTTGCACTCTGCAGAGTTTGAACAATAGTTTTTTTCCTTCCTCTTCTTAGAGTATGATTATGTGAATAAGATTGGGAAGACTTTTCAAGCATTCAACAGGATCCTGTGTGGGAAATCAAATACCAGAAAGAATATTGAATCCCGCAGAAAGCCGATTTGGAAGGACATTCCTTATTTCTTGCTCAAATATTATGTGTATGACTGAAACGGACGCGATTAGTAATATAAAAATTTATGCTACAAAAATTTCTGTTTAAAATATATCTAACCGAACCACTGTGCTACAGCGATGATCACCAAAACGGACAGAAAAATGTCTTATAAATTATATGACAAAAAACAATAAAGATTTCGCACATTATTTGAGCAAATCACAGCATGTGTATAAAATCTTAGTACAAATTCATTCAAGATTCAGGCCCCTCCATTCATACAATATATTCTTGGCAGTTTTTACTTATACAGGCTAGGATACGGCAGTATCCGGAAGAGATTATTTCGTAAAATTAACGCTTGTTCTAAATACTCAGCCATGTCAAACATCATCATAATGTAAAATATGTTGAATCTGATCTCGGTTTAAGGGTGAGTGAGCTCATCATCAACATTATCGTCGTCGTCCTCGCCACAACTTTTCAATGATGTGCCACGGATGGATGGATGATTGCAACAATGCATTGTTTGGCATGGAAAATCCAAAAAGACTCTTGGCTTCATGGTACGTGGAGGTGATAACGATTATGCTTGTTTAGATCCTTCTCAATTAGGGGTTCTTTGCTTGCATTTTTACTCGTATGTATGTTGTTGAAATTATTAATTCAGCATTTTCCATATGTTGGAACAATGGAATTGGATTAAAATGTTCTTATCTCTATTACGTAAACGTTGCTAAACTGTCAGTTATTATTTTTCACATTGTTATCCAGGACAGCGTGATTGCGAAGGAAGAGCTGAACGAACACTACTCACTCTTATGCTTTGTGCATTTTATAGAGCAGTAAAAGATTTCACTGTGAGATTAGTGGCAAAAAGGACACATTTTTTGAAGTGGATGTCAGACGCATTATATGTTGTTGTTTTGGGAAGCTGAACAAGTGTTATGATTATGTTCATATTTAGCTGAGCATTGGGAGGAAACGATACAAAATAATAAACAAGGATAAGTGAAGATGTATTACAGTCAATAACAGACAAAGTGATCACATTAAATGCAAGTCAATGAACTTATTTAGAAATTCAGGAAAATGTTCAATCTATAACTTCTTGCCCATTTTATTGCAGATTATAAAATACGAAGACAGCAAATGTTCATATTTCATGAAAAATTATCGAATTTATATCAATTTTGTTGCTTCTAATTTTCGCAGGTATCGTTTCTATTCTTTAAAACAATTTTAAAGAAAAACGTCTTGACAATGGGATGAATGATTGAGTTTATTCATTCTCTCTACATATCAGAGTAACATCAAGGTCGGACCAAAATCAAAAAATTGCAGAAAGTCAGTAATATAAAATACGAATGAATACGTATAAGTTTTCAATTGGAACTGAACGATAAGAACTGTATAGAAAAGAACTGAAAAATTATAATTAATATAGGGTGATTTTTTAAGATTTAAGTTTTTCAGGTTGGCAGCACTGGTTGGTAATTGCGTCCAAACGTCATCTGTCAAAGTGAAAAGTGTACAATATACTCTGCCATTTCGTCATGAAAATACTAACAAACGAACAACGATTGCAAATCGTTGAAATTTATCAAAATTCGTGCTCTGTGACAAATGTGCATCGTTTGATGCAACCATTTTATAGTCGTCATAATCGACCTGCTGAATCAACAATTCGTGTTGTTATCTCCAAATTTTGCACCAAATTTACTTTGTTGGACATAAAACCATCGACTCGCATGCGTAAAGTGCGCACCGAAGAAAATATTGCAGCCGTAGCGACCAGTGTTAATGACGATCGTGAAATGTCAATTCGTCGCCGTTCTCAGCGAGTGGGCATGTGTTACTCAACCACAAGTAAAATTTTAAACGTCGATTTGGGTTTGGAAGCCTAGAAAATTCAACAAGAATTGAAGCCGAATGACCTACCACAACGTCTAATTTTTGGTGAATGGGCCTTACAAAAGCTCAATGAAAATCCACTGTTTTATCGAAAAATTGTGTTCAGCGATGAGGTTCACTTCTTGCTGAACGCAAAACTGTCGCATCTGGAGTGATGAACAGCCACATGTCATAGATGAAATACCGGTACATCCCGAAAAAACGACAGTCTGGTGTGGTTTTTGGGCTGGTGGCATCATCGGTCCATTTTTGTTCAAAGACGACCGTGGAAGAAACGTTACCATCAACGGCGAACGATATCGAGCCATGATACGCGATTTTTTTGTTTTTGGCCCAATTGGCTGAGTTAAACTTGGTGGACATGTGGTTTCATCAGGACGGTGCAACATGCCACACTGCTCGTGAAACAATGGATCTGTTGAAGGATGAATTTGGTGTTCAGCTTATCTCCTGATTTGGCCCTATGAGTTGGCCCCCAAGATCTTGCGACTTAACGCCTTTTGATTATTTCTTGTGGGGTTATGTTAAGTCGTTGGTCTATGTGGACAAGCCGAGCATTATTGAAGCCTTACAGGGTTACCTAACACGCGTTATTCGTAGAATACAGGCCGAAATGCTCGAAAAAGTGACGAAAAATTGGAACTTCCGAATGGACATTTTGAGACGGAGCCGCAGACAACATTTACGTGAAATCTATATATATAAAAGAATAACGTTACTGACTGACTGACTCAACATCGCCTAGCCCTAACCACTGGAGCTAGAAACTTGCAACTTGGCATGGAGGTCCATCCTCTAGCATAGACGCCCGCTAAGACGGGATTTTTGGAAAATCCTACGGGGAGGGGCAAAAAGGGGGAAAATCTCCCCCTTCAAAACGGCTTAAGCTAGAACCTTGAAATTTGGCATTTTGGTTCCTTTTATGACGTAGGCACGCGATAAGAAGCGAGTTTTGGAAATTCCTATGGGGAGGGGCAAAAAGGGGGAAAATCTCCCCCTTCCAAACGGCTTAAGCTAGAACCTTGAAATTTGGCATGTTGGTTCCTTTTATGACGTAGATGTTCGCTCAGACGGGATTTTCGGAAATTCCGATGGGGAGGGGCAAAAAGGGAAAAAGTCTACCCCTTGGCGGCTACCGCAAACTACTCATCCGATTTCAAAAATTCTTTCGCCAGTTGAATGCTACGTTATCATTGAGTGCTCCTGGTATGGTACTATTTGCAGTTTAGCCCAGAAACGTGCTAAATTAGCGAGTAAACGGGGGAAAGTTTCTCCTTGGCGTCCTGGCCTAACCGCTTATTATTGTTTGTTTATAGTTGTTTACTTTTATTTTGCATTTATTTCTTATTTGTCGTTTATCTACACTCTGTACTGAATATTACACTTTTGTTGCATACCTTTAGGCATTTTCTGCTTTTCTCATGGGCAATTTTACGTGGCTTGCTCAAGAGTTAGTTCATCCAAAAATTTATATATCCTCACATCAGGTGGAAAAACTATCAATATTGTATACCAGGAGGTACTTCGCTGAAAAATTACGTGCTTTACAATTAATGTCTCCTGCTGCTATAATAGCTTTACCGCGAATAGATAGATACTATGAAAGATATCCTGCCATATTCCATCTCGCTGTACACCTCGAAGACGGCCAAAGAGTGTGCTTTACAATTAATGTCTCCTGCTGCTATAATAGCTTTACCGCGAATGAGATAGCAACATATGAAACTGGCCGATATGTAAGCAGTTCAGAAGCCGTCTGGAGAATATTATCTTTCCCGATACATGAAAGATATCCTGCAAAACTACCGATAACGAAGTATCGGGCTTTTCAGCTAGTCTATATATATAAAAATGAATCGTGGTTTGTTCCGATGCTTAAAACTCCGGAACGGCTGGACCGCTTTGCATAAATTTTTGTATATGCGTCTGGGTGGTGCCCGGGATGGTTTAGATTTACAATTCGGTCCAATTGGACAAAGGGGCGTGGTACCTCCCATATAAACCATAAATGAAATATTCAATATTTCTGCTACTGCTTACGGTATTTGAACAAAATTTGGTGCATAGGTTTGGTGTACATATCTTAAGTGCTACTGCAAATATGGGTGGGATTGGACAATGGGGCGTGGTACCTCCCATATAAACCATAAATTAAATATCCAATATTTCTGCTCCTGTTTACGGTATTTGAACCAAATTTGGTACATCGGTTTGGTGTACATATCTTAAGTGCTGCTGCAAATATGGGCGGGATTGGACAATGGGGAGTGGTACCTCCTATACAAACCACAAATTAAAAAGCAATTATTTCCGCTCCTGCTAACGGTATTTAAACAGAATTTTGTTTAACATTGAAACATTTCCAGTAAAAATAAAATTTTAAGGCAAAGCAACGTTTGCCGGGTCGGCTAGTTATCTTTAAAAATAAAATGGGAAAGACCAATTTATCAATTCCAATAAAAAAATTTTAATATATGATATATATGTATGAACTTGAGTGTCTTTTTTTCGATTTTTAAAAAAACTACGATTAAACAAATCACCCTTTATATTTGTGATAATTTAATAATTAAGAAAGATTGCACCGTTCACAAGTACGAATTTTGTACCACAATACGCTATTATTCTGACATTTTGCGTATTGAAGACTTGGCTAGTAGAAATTTTTTCTTTAGGAATCAAATAAAAGGGTTAAGGGCAAACTTATTTTTTAGAGAGTATACATTTGATCTCCTACCGGTGTAAAGTGAAGATAAAAAAAATGTTTGGAATCAAATATTTCTTTTTTAAATTGTATACTTATTGAGTTTAATAGTGAATATGATTTGTACTAAAATCACTTTGATAGACTCGAGAAATAAATAATAAAATATACTTTGAATTATTGAAAAAAATTCCTCTATTTTCAAAAAAGTTAAACAAACCAATTGTTCGATTGATCAACTAATCATGAGTTTTGAATAATTAATCGAATAATTGTAAATTAGATTAATCCCTTTTGTATAATCAATCAATTTAATGATTAATACATATTTTGGTTATCTGAGCTAGCTGATTAATCAATAAGCCGCTGCTCATTAGTATTTGATGATTAACCTCATTTGCTTTTGAATATTTTCAGAGGTATTTGCTAAAAATGTACTGCGCCATGCTTGGAAGACGGTTTTCAAATGGAGAAGAATAATGGAAGTTATGTGAAGAAGATCTGAAACCTTTTGTATGAAGACGCTACTTTAAAGATGCTCTTGATATGGAGAGGAGCCATGGAAGATCAGTTTCATATTGAAAAGTTCCTTGTCGTGCTCTGGTCTCACAAAAAAAAAGACTCTTTCTCTTTCGGTTTCTTTACAAAAAGGTGAGTTCCAAATCGTTAATCTAAATGTGAACCATCTTCTCGGTTAATTTTCTGTATGAAAAGTGTCGCCCAAGATAGGGTAGATGATGGCATTAGAAAAATAGGATCTTGTACTCAAAAAACTATTCAGACAGTTTTGTAATTGCTTGACTCAGTATTGTTTGAGCGCATTAAAGACGGTCATCAAGTCAGGCGGCAGAAAATGTGAATGGTGTTTGTACTCCTGATAACGCAACCGTTAATAAAGCTTAATTTTGTTTTTGTCGATTTCGTTCCAGTAATTTTGATACCGAGATACGCCACGCCAATTATCAAAAATATCAATAGAATAATAGCCCTCTAAACATGTTTACATGTCCTGGCTATCTCTTACAGCTTGGAAGATACTTTACACAGAAAATATCTTGGTGTCCAATTGGCGTCTTAGCACTGACTTTTAACAAGCTTTTCCCCATTGTAAAGCAAATATATATCTGAATTAATTCGAAAAACATTTTTCCGAACAATTCAATAGCTTCTGTGTGTTAAAATTTACATCAGTCTCAATTCAAAATATGTGAAAAATAGTGCAATTTTAACAACAATTATGCGAAAATGTGATATCACTCCGATTGTGAAAAATGTTGTTGTTCTGAAAGATAAAATTTAAAACCTCAATTACACAGTACAACAGCCAATCTGGGGGGTGAGAAATTCCAAGTCAGGGTGATAGTACTAGGTCAGTATAGTAAAATCCTCAAAGGGTTTCGCGTTCGTATGTGTCAGTTTTTTTTTATGACCTTTTACATTTTTTCCTTATCTTGATGTTTTTTCGCTTAGTTGTAAAACTTTGGCAAAAACGTAGTTAGGCATAACTTGAGAACGACTAGTTCGATTTTGCTGAAACAAATTGAGAAAAATTAAGAATTACATTTCCTTTAATCCATTCATATACTGTTTCTCTACCAAATCAACATTTTTGCAATTATAAATAAATTTATGAAGAAAAATTTGTCAAAAAAATTTTTTTTTTTTTTAATCATATAAATCCCAAACGGAAAAAGGTGTCAAGTCTTATAACTTTTACGTAAGGCCACATAACCTATAAACAAAATGCGACATAGATCATAGAAATCGATTAACGCGTTCTGCTTTTATTCAAAATTAAGTAAATGTATGAATTTCAAAAATTTGCTCGAGATATGCTCAAAATTCCTTGGAAAAAACATTGATGATTTTTTTTTTATGATTCTCAGAATTAAAAAAATAAGTAATAAACAAAAGGTTATTTGATTTTTATGGTTGCTGTAAAAAACTGAAAAACGGTCATAAATGTGCGCGGACAATTAAAAGGAAAAAAGGAAAGTGCACTTTTGTAATTATTTGGGTTTTTTTCTGTTGGCTACCTGCATGATTTTTTTACATAAATTGCACCCACATTCATGTGTGGTCATGTTTTAGAACGTCAGTAAAATATTGAAAAATACGTAGTATAAATAGGTGTTCATTGTTCGATTTTTGTCATTCATTTTGTCATAGAATATGGAACTGTGCAAGCCAGATATAAATAGCTTTTGCTACTGCCATGATTTCCCATCTTTACAAATTCATTTTTTCCAATCAGGCGTACTAAATGGTCCAGATATACGAAAGCTGATTAAAAGTGACGCATTCAACAATATTTTGATTGACGCTGAATTGGATGCATGGCAGGCAATCAAAGAAGTAATAGAAGGCTTGTTGGGAAAGCATCGTCCTACCAACTACGATGTTTCTGTCGCAAGGATGTTAAGATCGTCCTCGGAAATTGGTGTCCACATGTCCTTGAAAATCCATTATTTACATCATCATCTGGACTACTTCAGCAAACAATTGGCTACCGAATCTGATGAACAAGGCGAACGCTATCATCAAGTTGCTATGCCATTTGAAATGAGGTAATACTGATTTTTTATTTTTTCAAACTCATTTTAATAAAACAAAAACTTACAGATATAGAGGCAAAAAGTCGCCGAGTGCAATAATTATGGAAATTTGCTAGTGGAGTAAGCTTGTGTGGCAAAACAAGGATGATCCTGATGATAAAGAAATTTCAGGAGGTGCAGAAGGGCCAGCAGTGGAGTCACACATTGACATTATGTGCGGTTCAGAAACTGATGACAGCGATGAATGCGATGCCAATAGTCCCGAACAACCACCATCGAAAAAGTCTAGGCAATATTTATTAAAATAAATAAAAATAAATAAATAAAATAAAAATAAAAAATTATAAAAATGTTTACTTTATTTTTTTAGTAGTTTATGGCCAGAAGTCTGGAGTTATTGGGGAAAATTTATAAAAAAACGCGATAAATGACACTTTTTTGAATAAAAACAAATATCAATATTCTTGTCGAAATGGGATAGCTTCACTTAATTGTAAATAAAAGCAGAACGCGTTAATCGATTTCTATGATCTATGCCGCATTTTGTTTATAGGTTATGTGGCCTTACGTAAAAGTTATAAGACTTGACACTTTTTTCCGTTTGGAATTTATATGATTAAAAAAAAAAATTTTTTGACAAAATTTTCTTCATAAATTTATTTATAATTGCAAAAATGTTGATTTGGTGGAGAAACAGTATATGAATGGATTAAAGGAAATGTAATTCTTAATTTTTCTCAATTTGTTTCAGCAAAATCGAACTAGTCGTTCTCGAGTTATGTCAAACTACGTTTTTGCCAAAGTTTTACAACTAAGCGAAAAACCATCAAGATAAGGAAAAAATGTAAAAGGTCATAAAAAAAAACTGGCACATACGAACGCGAAACCCTTTGAGGATTTTACTATACTGACCTAGTACCATCACCCTGACTTGGAATTTCTAACCCCCCAGACAAAAACCTCAAAAATGTTCCAAAGAGTTATCTTAATGTTACCTTAAAGACCATAGCTTGTCCAAATATATGATATTTTTGAACCAAAAGTCCAATTTAATATCTGTAGGTACAAAAATTATTTTAGTTTGATTTTAGTACAATTGATAAAACTTCGATATTGTTTATCCGATCACTTTTATTATATAATTTTGAGGATTTTAAGAAGTTTTTTCCCCCAGGATAGTTTTCAAAGAAACTCAATATAATCAATTTCGCAAATTTTTGTATTACAGTTATCAATTTTTCGGTTTCAAAAGTAAAATTAAATAAAACACGAAACTTTTATTTAATTTTATTTCAATTCTTGGACCTTGCCATTATGCACAAAATATAATGTCATTTAAATGAATGGCTCTGGATTGGTTGCAGCAGTAGATAGTTTTCGAACACTTTTTCGCACATTTCGGACACTATCTCGGTGATAATTTGACGAATGTTGGGTTTCAAATACTCCAAAGTTTGCTGATCATCCTCGTAAACACAGTCTTTGACTTAGCCCTACAAAAATAAGTCTAACGGCATCAAATCGCATTATCTTGGTATTCAATTGAAGTCGCCAAAATGTAAAATGACGCTTTCTGGAAACTTCTCATGCAATAAAGCCAAAATCGGTCCTGTAATGTGGCTCGTGGCACCGTCTTGTTTTCCAGTTCAAAATCTTTAGTTGCAGGCCAAAAAAGTCGGTTATCATACGGTTATAGGGCTCTGAATTGACAATAACGGTTCTCCTAGTGTCATTTTCGAAAAAATATGGCTCAACGACACCTTCAAACTATAATGCGCACCAAACAGTTACATTTTCTGGATGCAATGGCTTTTCCATTATCACATCTGAGTTCTCCGAGCCCCATAGAGACAATTTTGCTTGTTGACGTAACCACCGAGTGAGAAATGAGCTTCATCGCTGAAGAAAATTTTGTTCGAAAATTAGCATTGAAAGTATGTTGACTTGGCACCCAATCAGCATATCTACGGAATTGTGAATGGTCAGTCGGCTTTAAATGCTGTCTGAGTTTGACTCTACATGGATGGAAGTACAAATCCAAATACAAAATAAGCCATAATGAGCTGTAGGACAGCCGCAATTGCTGAGAACATTGTGGAATCGACAAATTCGAATTGTCCGCCACACTTTCACTAACAGATTCGATATTTTCGGCAGTGCGTACATTGCTATAATGCACAGGACTGACCAAATTTCTTTATAATCTTACCAATTTCTTACACATTAGTTCGATTATGACGACCTTAATCACACCATAAAACACGAAAAGTGTACCACTTTTGTAGTAAATTTTAACTATTTTTACGCATTTTACGCATTCTGTTAAACGATCCATGTTCGTAAATGGCAAACCTTTCACTAAATAAATAAATAGCAGTTCAGATGACAGGTATTTAACCAGACCGGCGGTTTTGAGACCACTAAACGCATAACCCTTTTCTACTTTAAACAATAACAAATAATTACTAATAGAAAATCAATCTTAAACCGAAATAAGAACTAAAATGATATTTTATAATTTTTTTTTATTGAATTACCAGACTCTGAATAGAGAACAAAATTATTAAATATAATGTCCAGAAGCTCGATGAAAGCACGCGGTTTCGGTTTAAACATTTACGAAGCCACATTTCAGTGACTCCAAAAAAAAAAATAAAATAAAAATAAGACAAACAACGGACGTAATGCAATATCTTTCCCTGGCTATTTTCCTTCTTTGAATGTAATGGGAACTTGCTGGACATGTCCATTAAGATTTTCGATTGATTTGCTTCAACACTTTTACTAGTTATATTGCATTGCCCTTACATTACTTTCCCTGATTCAATGATATCATATGTAAATTAAATGGAAATCATTAAGAAATTAAAATTCTGCTCCACCATTGAACCCAGCACTCACCCGCCGACCATGTAAACGAGCATGTTAAGCTCAGAGGTCATTCTGGCTATTAATTCATGCACATAAAACCCCAAATGACAATACCAACATCAGATGTTCGGGCTCTCAGATAAGGCTAAATAACAAAATCGCATAACAAAAGCCAACAACAGCAAAAAACAGGGCTCAAAAGAATACAAATGAAGTGTCGGAAGTGATTACAAATCAAAGTTCTCTCTCGTATTTTCCAAATGAATAACAATAGCAGACGACCCCTCACACACAGCAGACGCACAAAAAGCCTGGAAAGTTTAAACCTTAAAAAGGTAATCAGGTGTCATTACAAATAATGGCCAAACACGCCACAAACACCCATCGAAGCAACCATTCGCCCACTCGCACTAAACCTTCACCCCTCAGAGCAGTTGCGACGTTGGCTAGGAAAGGGAAATAGCGCAAAAGGAGAGCAATTCAAATGGTCATTTAAGGGTTCATTTGGCCCTGACATGTTAAGGCAACACCACAATACTGCGAGTGAGCACAAATTCTTCCAACGAAAAGGACCTTCAAGGTGTAGGACGTTAAACGGCCGTTCGCCACGATACAGTTCATTTTCATGAGAGTGAAAAGATTAATGCTTACCCTTGGTTGACAATTTTGGGGTGGGGAGCAGGCTGGCTGGATAGTGTGACATCAGTATAAGGAAACAGATAATAAACTTCAATTTAACACAGACACCCTTTTCCTTGCCCAAGAGGGTTGAATTCGAATGAACAACTCTATTCATTACGTTGGCATTTTAACAACTCTTGTTTGCCGGTTACAGGTGCAATAGTTCAAGTTGATGTAATTCCTTTCCAGTTTGCTTGACTAGCAAAGAACTGATGTGGAGGTGTTCATATGTTAATTTAATACCATAAATTTGCTTACAATGCAAACCCTGTGTGGTGTAGTTGCCCTCCGTGTTAAGAAGATAACCCAGCAATCTGTTTAAATTCAGTTTACATCGATCTTCAAATTTACTAAATTTGTTAATTTAATTTAATTCACAACTTCATTCGATATATAACAGAGATTTCAAAATATTTGGTGATTGGAAACGGTGGGAAAAGATTTTAAATTTCAAAAAAGTATACGAAATTGATGCAGCGGCTATTGACGTGTTACCGTTCGCGTTCGAATTATTAACAAATGTTTTCATATCTGAAATTCTTTAATTGTCTTATAAGGCATTGTAGTCCCTATGCCTTTGCAGTTTATGGTATCGACTGCCCTACATCAGAAATATCCTGCACAAAAATATAAAAAGAGAGTGACAACGCCCTCAAACGTATGCTCCCGTTTATTAATTCTAATGCCTTTTCAAAAGCTACACAACACGTTTGTCATATATTGAAAATAAATGGAAAGCTGACATGTGTGGAAGTTGCGATTCCTGTTCCAAAGAAGTTTTGTTTGAAATATGGGATCGTTACAAATCCTCGCCGCTCTTAGTAATTTTTTTTAGAAACCCGATTCGATCATTGCACAGATAGGATTTTCTTATATTATTTGGAATGAGTTGCCAATTTAAATATTTTTAACAATTTATTTTAATTTAATTATTGAAAAGTGAAAATATGATATGAATCTAGATAACTATTTTTTTACCCTATATCAAACAATAACTGTACTTACAGTATTCATAATTTTGTTTCGATATTACATCGGTATCGATACTATTGGAAAAAAACATACTGCAAATAATAATAATCAATAAATTTTATTAACAAAACAAATAGGTAGTAAAAAATACCAAAGATAATACAATTAGAATATCTTTTAAAAATAGTATTTAAACAAGTAAATAATTGACATTTTTTTAATTGATACCGAGATCCTAACAGAAACTGATGGCATGGTTGAATCATGTATTGTCAATCCCTTAACCTGCGTCCATTCATACTTGTATTGATATTTTTTGGCTTCTACACATGAAAATCTACTCTTTAGATAATCTAGATCGTGATGCATTGAGATCTTAGAATATTCCTTCACGTTCTCTCGTATGCTCTAGCGAACCCATATTTTGACAAATATTTATTTTGGACACAGCTATAATGTGACCACAAATTATGCTGGGTTGTCATAAACTTTTAAAACTTCAGGGCAATTTTCGTATCATATCTACACATATATATGTATATATATATATATATATATATATATATATATATATATATATATAT
>JAHXMU010000724.1:1874738-1956406 GCA_019455685.1 Philornis downsi | reverse complement strand
AGGAGTGCGATATTGATACACAAGCAAACACAAATACTACATGTATATGATCCAAATTTTCAATAGAAAATTATTGTTCAATCTTTGAAATCCTTGTACACAGACACATGCATAAAAAATGGTTTTATAAAAAATGTATCCTGCAATTTGTAGAACATTTGCTATGACACTGAGCCATGATTTTCTCACTACTACACACGTATAATTTTAACATATGAAAATAAATCTCTTTTTATATTATTGGGACAATTTTAAAGTCGCAGAAATTTTGAACCCCGGGTAGCCGCAAAGCACAATATAGTAGATTCCAAGAGCTACAACTTGCGTCAGAAGTTAACCTAGTTTTGCACACATACTTTAGACGCATCACGTATAAAACCGGCTAAACAGCGCAATATCAGACGATGTCCACAGCCCCCACACAAAACATTAAACATTTTGCATTTTTAACGTTAACGGCTACTATATTGAATGCGTTCTTGTGCATCATTTAGTTTTAACTCTTGAAGCAATTGCATCTTATATGGGAAAAGATGTAACATATGTAAAATTCTTTGGAAAGACCGCCTAGACATCTCTAACTGCTGAGAACGTCGCTTGGTGGAAGTTTCGGGGGTTTCCTCAATACTTGCTTGCACTCGAGCAATAGTCACTTTGCTCGACGACTTTCGGCATGCGGAAGATCATCGACAGTCCCTTATTGCCCAAACGCTGAACCAATCTGTAAATTGTTGGAGCGCTAGGAGCATTTCGAACATGAAAGAAATTTCGATATGATCTGAATAATCGAATGCTGACTTTCAAAGTAAAATTGAACAACTTTGGTTCTTTGTTCTGTGCTGAGCCTTTCTATCATAAATTTCTCAAGTATTATTTAGTTAATTCTGTAAAGAGACGAAAAACAAAGACTTAAACAAAAAATGTATTCACTCATCAAATCTTAACGTTCCTTATGCGCCACCCTATACATATAAACATGGGAACAGGGCTTAATCCACCTTTTTTATTCGTCTTTTAAAACAGCTTCCACAGAAATGATTCGCCTTAGCTTTTTGCTCCTTTTTATACTTGTACTTGTAATATAATATAATTATTTTGTGTTTATTTTGTGGCTGGAAGAAAAAGCTGAAGAAAGTCAGTATGGAAATTTCAATTAGTTGATACAAGATACACCGCACTCTGGAAAGCCTATTGTCGAAAATGTCTATTGAATAATGGAAATCGTCAAGTCCGACCATCATATAAACGCCATTTCGATTGCCGGCAGTACAAAAATACCTTTAGGACCCCTTGAATAAGGCTGGAGACAAAAAGAAGTTCGATTTGTGTTTGCCACACGAGTTAATGCAGAAAACCGACTCATTTCTAAAACGGTGATGAAAAGTGGGTCGCTTGCAGGTCAAGACGGGTTTTGCTATGTGTTTGATGGGATTGGGCCTGTACTGTCAACAATTGATCATTTGAAAGAATCGATCATCGAGAAGCGAACACACTAGACCAACAGGAGAGGAATTGTGTTTCATGAGGACAGGCCAGGCTACACATCTATAGTGACTCGCCAGCACCAGAAACCCGGTTTTTGATTCTAAATTTTATATTAATTTTTAAAAACAAGCATTTTTGGAATAACCTTTTTTACGAAAATGGGTTTGTATTCAGCAAAAAAAAAACATATGAAACTCTTTAAAATAGCCGGAAATTGATTCTGATTCAATCGACATTAACATAATAATTTTAGACTAACTACAGTTGTATGAAAGAAGATAATAATGGAAATTTTACAAAGCAAATTTTGGGATTATTCACTGCCAACATTTACTTTTTCGACGTTTTTTTAAGCGACATCTTATGAATTAAGGCCAAAATATATGTTGCGTCTGCAGAACTAAACTGAAATGAATAGAAGGTAATACTGGATATAATATAATATAATATACTGTAGATCTGACGCATGATGAGCGCCAAATTTGACAAAGTTCAGTGCAACTGCTTGAAATACTGGATGGCGCACCAATTGCGCTACAATGAAAAACTCGACTTTTTTATTGTATATGTAGAAAATTTAATTTTATTTTATATATCTAATTGGATTTGATAATGATAGACCGTAAATGACCTCCATGCACTTGATCAGAAAATTATTCACTGCGGCCTGAAGGGTTGACTGCTTCAATTCAGTCAAATTCATTGGTTTTGTTTTGTACTCCTCTTGCTTTACATAACCCCATAGAAAACAGTCTGGTGACCTAGAGGGTCAGTGGAAAGTGGAATTTTTGAATATTAATTTGTTTGGGAGTTCCTCCATAACCGGCCTGGCTATTTGTGCAGTTGGTCCATCTTGCTGGAACCAAATGCTGTTGAAACGGATACGTCTTCGGCGCAGTTCTAGGTAAAAAAAAAACTCCTACAACACCTTAAAATGACAGTCCCCATTGACAGTTAACCGTAGCATGAATCGTGAGCCAGCCTGTATATGACGCTTAAAAGGGAAATTACAAAGGGAGGATAATTCGGTTATTTGCCAAACATTACAATTTAATATAATATAACTGACAAAATTTCATTTACTGCTGTCTATGAATTAGGCTTTATAGAAAGAAATTTAAATTCAGAAAGCCGATTAATTTATATGGGAGTACCCGAATGGACGAAGCAATTCAGGGCATTTTCGCTCTTAGACCCTGCTTTAGCAAGCTCTTAACATGTACATAATTTAATTAAATTTAGCGCAACTGAAACAAGTTATTACCTAGGAGTATATGAGTTAAATGTATCATTTGCTTGGAAAGTACCAGAAGGGCTACTTGGTCGATTATTCTCAAGCATTAACAATTATTATAAGTCAATACAATGGGCATGAACTTAAGTTGCTGCATTCTTTGAGTTAGGAGCTACGAGGGAAAATTTGAATTTATATGAAAGACAACAAGAAGGAGCGGTATCCACGATTGCATCCTCTATTCAGCAAAAACACCTATGTATCCATATTTTGAGTAACCTTGCTCACAATTAATGTGGTTTTTATTTATCTTATAAGTTGGAATAGTTCTTTCAGATGTTAATTTCTGGTTGTTACAAATAAAGTGTCAAAATGAGTACAAACCCATTCTATGATGGTGAATTTTTTTTTTTTTTCGAATAACTAGAAACCCGGTTTTCTGAAAGTGCCAGATATTTGAACTCTGTAGTTGGGGCATAATTTCGTTCAGTATATAATTATACTGCAGGGGCCAATTAGTACTCTTATACCAAATTATTGATCGCTGAGGTAATAACATCATTGCCAAGATTTAAACCAATAGTATTATAGTCTATACTGAAGCTTATTAACAACAGAGTCAAGAACGACTACAAATTTATATATTTCTTAGCAAGTGGAAACTATGAGTTCAAATTATGTAGTGAAACTATTTGCATACTTTTGCGCCGAAAATTGAAATTTTCTACAGAACAGAAACGTAGATTGAAGTGTTTGTAATATTTCTACTGAAAACACTTGCGATTCTCTTAGAAAAATGATTACATAGCTAAAGCATGTAAGCCTGTTCGAAATGCATGTACATTGTTTCATTTATAAGGGATGCTGTGTATACATCGCGCCAATCCTGTTGGTGACATTCACCAACATCCACCATACAAAGTCCAAAGAAATACTTTTTCCCCAACAGCAGTAGCCCATTTTCGGTTTGTACTTACAGACACCCTAAAGAGCAACCAATTGTGTTTTTGAAAGAAGTATTTGGGTGTAGGTGGTTGATACATTCTCGTATTTACAATTCATGATGGGTTCGTTTCAAAAAAAAAAACTCTTCTCGATTTCATCAGCCCTACACTCATTCATCAATTCATCCCTTCGTATTGTGATGTCTTTCGACTATAACTTCATAACTTTCGACTATAACTTTCAAATATCAAATATTTTCAGTTTTTTCCACAGGTTGTTGTTGGTTACATGTTGCCCAGATACAATAATTTCATATTTTATCAACTTGAAAATACAGTGGTGTTCACTAGACTGCTGTAGCGTATGCATAAACCAAGACAGTTTTTATTATAGTTTTAATCTTTATTTACTTTATTTATTTTTTATGGCGCACCAATTGTGCTACATTAAGAAATTCAAATAACTTCTTTTTTTAATCAATGTGTTTTATTTATATTTTTTACTGTATAGAAAATTCAAATAATTGGTTTTGAAAATGATAGACCGTAAATGACCTCCATACTTATTCAGGCATATGCGACAGCTGATCAGAAAATTATTCATTGTGGTGTGAAGGGTTGAAGTATGAATCGCCTGAATTATTGTTTTAATGGACGGCTTCAATTCAATGAAATTCCTTGGTTTTTTTTTACACCTCTTGCCATGACCCATTAAAGAAATCTGGTGCAGTCAAGTCAGGTGACCTTGTTTGGGAATTTTCGTTGACGCTCTGCCATAACCGGCCTGGCTTTGTGTGCAGTTGTTCCATCATGTCGAAACCTAATGCAGTTGAAACGGATATGTCTACGGCGCAGTCCAGTGTAAAAACTATTATTATTATTGAATTTTATGTTCGAATCATGATTCGTGCGCCACCCTTTATTTGTCTAAATCTATCTACATCGGCTTTCTCCCTGACGGAAGAAATTCATAATGTACAATATTCCAAGAGCTTCAATGAAAACTCTTAGAATCACCTCGATTTTTGAGCGACTTAGGTGCGACCTCATAGGTCTTGTTCCACATTTGGAACGATATTCATTAGCATAGATCCAAGTCGTACCTTCACCTTCACCTTGATAGACAGAAATTTCAAAAAAGAAAGATTTTCGAAAAAAATTTAATTTTTTTTTTGTACCAATCAAGATTTGATGCGTCTTTTAAAATGGGATTCACTGATACATTTGAACTGCCAAGATCATCAGCATGGTCACTAATTTTAAGTCGACGAATTTTGAGCTCAAAATATAGGATTTGTTATACGTTAGTAGAATAAACAAAACCGAAGCCGAAAATCGGAAAATGAAAAAAATCGGAAAATGATTTTTTTTATTGAACTCGTATGCCGGATTTTATCAATGATACCAATTTCGAATAACCGGGTTTCGAAAAAATACATCAAATTTATTAACAGTGGATTTATGACGAACAAATAAAAATTAAAAACTATTGGAAATAATCAGGTATCGTTTTCATATTTTTTTGTTTGACATAAATAAATCGTAATATAAAGCAATTGTTCTTCGAAAACATTAGATCTTACAAAGCTTTTTATGCGAATGAGGATATAAGTATTTTGCATCCAAATGCAAGTTCGAACTGATTTTATATATATAGGTAGAATATTAAACAAGATTTAAAAACTATTTCCATATCCGACATGACCATAATTTAACAATTAAATTTAATGTTAGATACTTTTTACTTTTCTTAAATTAATAACGGCAGTGCAGCAATTTAAACTTTATAAGACTGTCCATTTGTGCAATTTTGTTGAACTCTTTCAACCCATGAAAATAATGGCTATTTTCTTGTAGCGTTAAAAATGTTTACGTGAGGGCTGGCTTAAAACTTTAAACAGTTTTACTAATTCAAAAAATAAAATATTGTGTTAATATTAGATGCGCAACTAAGCTCCCGCTGCCAATAGATGGCGCCAGCTGTAAGTGCTAGTCGATTTTGCCATAACTTAAACGCTATGAGCCAAGCTTAGGTCTATGGTAAACATACCCCCTCGACACAAAAGTGATTTTCTTTTGACGTCGTATTCTTTTGGTTGTGAGAACATGTATGGTTTTGTGCCAAATAATCGTCATATGCGGTAAATATTGATTTTCTTCTTTCAATCGAAGAAAATGGCGGTTGAAGCTCATCGAGAGCTTCAAAACGTGTACGGAGATACTACTTCAAGTGAAACAACATGTCCAGATTGGTTCCGTCGCGTTGAAGACGGAGATTTTAATGTTGACGACCGTTTGCATAAAGGAAGGCGAAAAACCTTCGAAGACTGAATTGACGGCATTGCTTGATGGGGATCCATGTCAAATGAAGGTAGAGCTTGCTTCAGTATTAGCAGTTACCCGCTAAGACATTTCACAGCAATAGAATGCTTTGGGAATGATTCAAAAGCAAGGAACTTGGGTTCCTTATGGTTTAAGCCAAGGGACGTTGAGCGTCGATTTTTCGCCTATGAACAACTGGTTCAGCGACAAAAAAGGTAGGGGTTTCATCGTCGTACTGTAACGGGTGATGAAAAATGGATTTATTTCAGCAATCCAAAGAAAAGAAAGTTATGGGGGCTGCCCGGTCATGCTTCTACGTCGTCGTCTCGGCCAAATATTCACGCTGCGAAGGTAATCCTCAGTATTTGGTGGGACCAGGTCGGTGTTATTTATTATGAGCTGTTGAAACCAAACGAAACCATCACTGGTCGGTGTTATTTATTATGAGCTGTTAAAACCAAACAAAACCATCATCGACTTTAATTAATGCGATTAAACAAGGCTCTGCACGAGAAACGGCCAGAGCGCGCGAAGAGGCACGAAAAAGTGATTCTTCACCATGACAACGCCCGGCTTAGCGTGGCCAAGCCAGTTAAAGCCTACCTGGAAACGTTGAAATGGAAAGTCTTACCCCATCCGCCATATTCTCCATATATTGCTCCGTCCGATTACCATTTGTTCCATTCGATGGCACACGGTCTGACGGACCAGATTCGTGGGTAGACTCAAACGATGAACAGTTTTATCATGACGGAATTCGATCTTTGCCAGAAAGATAGGGAAAAGTAATAGCTAGCATTTGGCTTATCGACAAGATTGTTTCAATGTGAAAATAAATCCATAAAACTCCGTCATCTGTAAGTGAGTAAATTTTAATTTATTCGAAAAGTGTTCGCAAATATACAATTTTGGAGGAAACAAATTTAAATTATTACTAACTTTATTATTGATAACTTTGGCTTCATAATACAGCTAACAAACGCAATACTTATAAGTTAATTTTGGTTGGAAAAATATGCAAGCAACGATATTTTGGGCTACCTGGATAAATCATTTCCAACCGTTTCCAAATATGTTCTTTTAATTGCTATTTAATTTAGTTATCGATTAATAAAATAGCTGGCTATCACCATATTTCACAATTCAGATCCCAGCAAAAAAAAGAGTATCCAGGAAAGTTAAAGAGACGCGTTGACCATGGTCTACAAATAGTGAAAAAAATTGATAATCATCCTTGAATTTAATATGGACTTGTCATAGGAGGGATGCTGTTGTTTTCGACACCTTTTCGCTGCCTTTTCATCGCCTTTTCAGCAAATACTCTACGACAATGAAAAATCTTTAGATCATTTAGACAATTTTCTTCTTTTAATCACAAATCACATAAATAAATAATTAATAATAATTAAACGAACAACAATTTTGAGCAAATGTTAAAAAATTCAAAGTTTTTTTGCGTCGAAAATAAAAAAAAAATTTTTAAATGTTTAACATTTTTGCAATGACTGTCGGTTACAATGCCTTTATTTCATTCATTCCTTTGGTGTACTTAAAAAGAGCTCATCAAGAAGCGGAAAATATGCTTTTATGGCATTTGTGGAGGTTGTGAAAGTACAATTCTTTGGAATGACTTCATTTTTTTCCTGCCATCTGATTCGTAAAATGATCAAACATTTATCTCACATATCTGTGGTCACAACCCATAGCAGCCTAAGTCTTTTTTTCAATATTTTCAGTACAAGAGTTTAAAGTTTTGAATCTTCACTGAAAATTAGGAGAAGGTGTTTTTTGGAAAACTTCCAAAAAAAACGAATTTCTTTACTTAGTTGTTAACAAAAAATAGTTGTTTATTTTCGCAGTCAAAACATATTATCGAAAAAGACACTTAGGCTCTTATGAATTGTTGAACGAAATAAAGTCAAAAAGTTCAAGTTGAGTTAGGCTCTTATTCCAGATTAAATAAAAAACTTTAAGTGCGCCTAAATTGACATAAATTATTATTCTATGTCACAATATTTCAGATTCGATCTCTCATCTTGAGTTAGGTTGTTATTCCTATATAAGAATTCATAAAGTTTAAACTTAAGTTGATTTAGGCAATGATGAAAAAATAATGTTTATATTTGTTGTAATCCTAAATTGACTTAGGCAGTTATGCCAAAACAGTCATTTAGAAAAATAACTTAAGCTATTAGGTTTTTTAGGATCAATTGCCTTCCTAGAAGAGACACAAACATGAAAAATTTAGAGCAAATAAATTTAGATACGCTGAATACGATGGTGCTGATAACTCAATTGTGTCCTAACTCGAGCTAGGCTGTTACGGGTTGTGACCACTGATATATTCATTATTTATTTATTCATCAAATCACTAGCTATAATTACGGGACCTTTTCAATTAAATTTTTACAAAACAAAATATTATTTGTATCGATTAGGTTAGAACCTAATTCGTCTCTATCCTTAAATATTTCTTGACTTGCAAATTATTTGTCCATCTAACGGATGATGATTTTTCATTGTATGGAAAGATTTTACGTTCAAGAACTAAAGCTGGTCGAATTTTCGGTGAATAATTTACAATGCAATTTTTGCGTGTTAAAAACAATTAATAATTAATTAAAATTACTAACAAATTTAATATAATTTTAGATCCAAAAGAAAAATTTTATTTACAAATATTGGCAATGGTTTCAGAATGCATAAAAACATAATTTAATGTAATTTTGTTCCGTAGGAAAAACCTGGTTTAAACAAGTTTTTCGTTGACCGAATAATCGAAAACAAGATTTTCCTAAAAAGTGGTATTTCGAATAACTCAAAAAACGTTTTTTTTCTAAAAAGTGGAATATTTGCACGCTCTTGACATGACTTTTATCGATGGTCGTTTAGGACTCTTTCCATCTTCAACTCGTTTTCGGCCTTCCCTGGACGATAAAATCCACTTGTAAATATTATACTTCTTTCTGACAAAGTCTATTCATCAAAAGGCCGCCTGCAACAATCTAAATGTTTGCATTTACGAAATGGAATTTTATAAACAGCACCATGAAATCACTTTTTGCGTTGAATAAAATCAAGCTTAGCTCAAATACTAACAACATTTATGATGCGAAATTTGATACAAAAGTCTGCCAAAAGTCTACCAGCTTACCAAAAAACATTTCTGAAATTCGATGTATCCTTAGAATTTATATTGAAAACTAATCTTCCATTTTGCGCAAAGTAGACACAGACCAGATAATACAATAAGACATATGAAGTGATTGAAATATGCAAGTTGTTTATGTAAAGCAGAAAAATTGTTTCATCACTTTTCTAGCAGGCACTGTATCATTTTTGAATGTTTGGTTTGGTTTTTTCAATCATGAACATTATTAACATTTTCTGTGGACGAATTTTATTGGAATTACAATAAATTTATATACACCATGACAACATGTTCATTTACCTCTCTTTGTCCTTTTCACTTATTGAATTTTGCCTTGTTATGGCCCTATTGCTCTGTATTATGAAGTGTGGGACTCTGCACTTCAGCTATCATGGATAGGAATTTGAAAAATTGACTATATAGTTAGTATTGCTGTGGGCTACTCAATAGAAATGACCAATTGAAGAACAAATGTATGAATATTGCATATGTTAACAGTTATGTATCTGATTGGCAATAACATTTGATTACTTTATCGGAATGTATTTCAATTAATTATTAACATTCATTTTGTCCATTTACTCATCTCTCCCTTTATGGGTAGGATGTAAGACATTTTCTCACATTCGCTGAACTAATACTCGTTTCAATCACAATGCTACTTCAGCTTAGTGTTTCTAATACGGTATATCTTAATACAGGGTGACGCATTAGAACGTGCATATTTAAAAAATAGATTAAAAAATAAATACAAAAGGTATGGTTAAAATAAATCTAAAGCATTGTAGAGTAATAAATGGAGTTTATTTTTTAAAAATAACATCATCTAAATGGTGACCTTCTCTACGACGGCACTCCTCTAACCGCAAACGAAAATTTGTTGCAAACCTTCTTCAGTAATACTGGTGTAATGGCTGCCATTTCACCACGGACATTCTCCTTGAGCTGAACGATGTTTCTTGGATTATTACTGTAGACTTTGTGTTTGAGGTATCCCCACAAAAAAAAAGTCAAGAGGCGTCAAGTCTGGACTACGTGGGGGCCATGGGATATCACCTCTTTTCGAAATCAGTCTGCCAGGAAACATCTGCTTCACCACCGCCATGGAGTCATTTGATGTGTGACAGGTAGCTCCTTCTTGTTGGAACCAAGTTCTGGAATTCACTATTCTTGAACTTTCAATTTCTGGAGCCAAAAATCCGTCCAACATTTCAACATAGCTTTCCGTATTAACCATGACGTTTTGGCCCCGCGTATTTTCGAAGAAAAAAGGATCAATTATTCCTCTGCCAGAGATTGCTGTCCATACTGTCACTTTAGGACTATGCAATGGTTTCTGGTGTTTGATTTTGGAATTTTCACTGTTCCAGTAACGACAATTTTGACGGTTTACGAACCCATTCATAAGGAAATGAGCCTCGTCAGAGAAAAGGATATTGTCAAAATTGGAAATCGATTAAGCATTTCATTAGCAAATGCGAGCCTTGCTATGAAGTCAGACTCTTTCAATTCTTGTGTTAATTGCAGCTTATATGGATGCAGTTTAAGATCCAATGTTAAAATTCGTTGCAAACTTGGTCGCGATAATTGTAAGACAGACGATCTCTTGCGAGTCGACATTTGTGGATTTCCTCGTACTGACTCCATAACTCTCTCAACATTGTCTTCGGTCCTAGATGTTCTTGGACGACCATTTGCTTGTGGTTTAAATGTTGAACCGGTCTCTTCAAAACACTTTACCCATATTTTAATTAAATTAGCACTCGGAGCTTCACTAATTCGCCGTAGTCCATATTCAGCACAATATACATAGTCACCTAGTAGCAATATATGAACAAGAGTTCTCGTGAAATGCGCTCACGCAAAATGCGCGACGCTTCCCGTCGAAGTGATTCATAGCGACTAAAACTCCATGAGCCCGCCAACCCAACCGCAAAAAAAGATGATGCAATATGCACGTTCTATTGCGCCACCCTGTACTTAAAATCTTAATAACGTGGCCGTTGCTCAAAAATAATATATGGCCGTATATGAATTTGAACCGACATACAATGAAGGATTGGGGAAAAAGAGAAATAAACACGCTGGCTTGAGCGATTTTAATGAAATTTCATGCAGACAAAATTGAACCGTTGACTAGCTTAAATTCTCACAAAGGCATTTGGTGGAAGAGACGTTTCACAAATACGGTATAAAGTGCAGTACCTGGGAAAAAATTGTATCGTAATGCCAAGATTTCTTTAATTGAGAAGATTGAAATGCAATCAGATTGTTCTTTGTAGAGAATATTTAAAATATACTCAGATAGTTACTTCTTATGGGTCGTGAGATAATTACTTCAAACTGTTTTCCCCCAAAACTTTCTAATAGAAAAAAATCTATGTAAAATGTGTTGCCAAAAACGCATTCTTTTTTTGTGAAGATTGCTATATGATCAGATTTCTCTTTGAAGGGACTAGAGAAATGCAGAATTTTATTTATTTATTTTTTATTGAACCTATTTTATGTATTTTTTATTGTATAGAAAATTCTATTTTATTTTTATATAACGAATTGGTTTTGCATGACCCCCATGAAGTCGGGACCACCTCAATTATTGTTTTAATATACTGCTTCAATTCATCCAAATTCGTTTTGCATACTTCTTGCTTGACATAATCCCATAAAAAAGTCTGGTGTAAACAGGTCAGGTGACTTTGCATCCCAGTGGAAAGTGGAGTTTCTGGATATTAATTTGTTTGGAAATTTTCGTTGGAGCTTCGCCATAACCGACCTGGCTATGCGTGCAGTTGCTCCATTTTGCTGGAACCAAATGCCGTAGAAACGGATACATCTTCGGCACAGTTCTGGATAAAAAAAACTCCTTCAATATCTTTAAATAGTGGTCCCGAATGGTGAGATTGATATTGTGTTTGTAGCATGATTCGTGCGCCACCCTGTATTTACTCACATAGTTGTCTCTAATAGTTTGTGAGATAAACAATTTAAACATTTTTTGTATTTCTCCTTTAACTTTATCCATCTTTTTAGTTATGAGAAGGATAATTGAAACCTGGTGTTGTAGTCTGAAAGATGAATATTCAAAAAGCAATAGATCAACTGTAATTGACAAAATTCTAAACTACAAATTTTGGGAAGAAATGGCGAAACTTATCAGCTTTTTAGGGAAAATTTATCATCACTTTTCCAACGATAATGGAATAAGTTATTAGGGGACATTTAAATAATGTAGAAATTATTCTTAGAGGTAATATAGGGCAGAATATACGTAAGTCATTTTTGATCTATAGCGGCGACCATAGCTTGTTCTAAACACCTCACATTATTAACTAGAATATAATTTTGATGCTAAATATCTGTACATGCCCAACTTGCATATTTGTATAATTGTAAGCCAGTTACTCATTCATAAATTCCAAAAATACATAGAAATTTGTGATTTTTTTTGGGATATTTGGACACTTTTTGGGAATTGTGGGTTTAGTTTTAGAACTATTTAAAATCGTTGCCTTTCTTCCAAAGAATAGATTAACTTAAGCGCAAAGTTTTATTGCAATCAGTGGATAACCAAATACTTTATTGCTGTTAATAAGTTGTGGTCAAATAAATTACATATGTGGTTAAATATCATAATTTAGCTACGTTTTGCTTCTCAGAATTTCTATTCTGAATGAAATTTCTGAAATTGTATAAACAGCTGCCATGCCCAATAAGGTGAAGTTCCCTTATTTCAACATCGTTTGCAACGTTTGTTTGGAAATATAAAGTTCGCTAACTGTGAACATCAGTGTTTAGTGAATATACTGACAGGCTTTACATTAAATTAGGCAAAACAAAATATTGCTTTTTTCAAGTGCAATTGATAGCGGAAAGTCAGCAACAGTCTAATTAAGTCTGCTTCTCAAACATCCAGCCTACAGAATTGTACCGGGTTTTTCTAGCGATGAAACTAAAATTTTGCGTTTATATGCAAGAGATATCATGGATTATCATATTTCGAAAGGTCAAAGAAAGCTAATGCGTAATAAATTTTGTACCACAAATAATCTGGAAACTTTTGAAAAATATTTGGAATCTTTCTCAGATATTGGTCTGTCATAACTTGCAATATAAGAAATAATTTGTTGAATTTTTGATTTACTTTGAGTCAATAAAAAGTGGCGAAATAGAATTGAAATTCCACCCTGGTATTTTACGGACGATTTTTGTTTTTTGGTACTGCTCACATTTATAAACTTCTTGAGGGATGTTCATAAAACCCGCATTTTCATCGCGAAAAATTATTTGATTTTCAAAAATTACATTTGAATTTTTTTTTTTGGAATTTCAACTGATGAGTTTTGAATTTTAGTTGATGAGTTTCGAATTTCAATTCATGTGTTTTTAATTTCAATTGATGTCTTTTGAATTTTAATTGACGTCTTTTGCATTTAAATTGATGTGTTTCGAATTTCAAATGGAATATTAGAATTTCAATTGATGTCTTTTGAATTTCAAATGGAAATTTTGTTTTTCAATTGATGTGTTTTGAATTTCAAATGAATGTTTTGATTTTAAATTGAAGTGTTTCGAATTCCAAATAGAATTTTTGAATTTCAATTGGAATTTTTCAAATTTCAATTGGAAATGGTGTAGTATAGAAATTTCAGGCAGGCGAAAAGGCTCACATCATCCAACGTCATTTTGCATTACTGCAAAAGTGCCAGAAATGCCACAATGGACATGGCGAGCCGGCGCAATATTCTTTACAAAATATTCTGCAATTTTTATTCCCAGAACTAAGTTCGTTAAAAGCGGATGTGTGATAAGTTATACTGAACTTAGCGCAATTTAATGAGAGATATGAATCTCAGATCTTCGGCCAATTTGTGTTTTCATTACCAGAATTTACTTCACCAAACACATAACGTGTGCCAAATTTCACCAAGTTCAATGCAACTACTAGAAAGATACGAGTATGAAACTAAAATTATAGGCTTTAAATATGTAATTTCAATTATTTTGATTTACGAATGTGGAGTTAACGGGGAAAACTGAAATTCAGAAATTTGGTCAATTTGTATGAATGCAGAGAAAAGGGGGAGTTGATGTAGCCTATCAACTATTCCCGTCTACAATCTGGTAAAATATTGGGCTCTGCCATGCTTTAAGTTTCGAAAAGATTTATGGTAGTTGTCGTAAAAAGTCCTGAAACAGATTTAATTAAAAGATATTTGGTACTTCAAACACTTTCTCTAGGTATTACATTTTTGGCCGTATCAAACATATAAAAACATTGCGATTTATCATGCTTTTTCCGGCAACCTCGGACACTCTTGCACCGGCGCGAAAGACGTTAAGATTTGATCAGTGAATACATTTTTTGTTTAAGTCTTCTTTTTTCTTCTCTTTACAGAATTAACTAAATAATACTTGGGAAATTTTTGATGGAAAGGCTCAGCACAGAAGAAAGAACCAAAGTTGTTCAATTTTACTTTGAAAGTCAGCATTCGACTATTCAGATCATGTCGAAATTTCATTCATGTTCGAAATGCTCCCAACGCTCCAACTATTTACCGATTGGTTCACCGTTTTGGGCAACAAGGGCCTGCTTGTGATCTTCCGGAAGACCTCGTGCAGTTCGAACTGAAGTGACCATTGCTCGAGTGCGAGCAAGTATTGAGTAAAACCCAGAAACTTCCACCAGACAAAAGTCATGATCACTTTTCGTGCATTGCAGGGTGGTTATGGTCATCATAATCAGCCTCTTGCGCAGGGAATTGGAAAGATCATAAAGAAATTTTTAAAGACTGGAAGCGTTACAAATGTAGTCAGGCCTGTGCACCATCGCAATGTACGCACTGCCAAAAATATTTCTTCTGTTGTGAAAGTGTGACGGATAACCTGAATTTGTCGATTCCAAAATCGTTCTCAACAATTTGGTCTATCTTACGGCTCATTATGGCATATTTTGCATTTTGATTTGCATCTCCACCCATATAGAGTCCAACTCGTGCAACAATTATAGCAGTAGATATGCTGATTGGGCGCTAGAGCACCAGGCTTTTAATGCGTATTTTTCGAACAACATTTTTTTCAGCGATGAAGCTCATTTCCCACTTGGTCAACAAGCAAAATTGTCATATGTGGAGACTTGAAGAACCCATAAGTGACCTTGAAAAAGCCACTGCATTCGAAAATACATATAGTGACTGTTTGGAGCGCATTATGGTTTGGAGGTATCATTCGGCCGTGCTTTTTTCAAAAATTATGCTGGAGGAATTATTATCGTAATTTAGAGCACTTTGGCCGTATGATAACCGACTTTTTGTGGCCTGCAATTGAAAATTATAAACTGGACGATATGTGGTTTCAACAAGACGGTCCCACGAGCTACACAGCGCAACCGATTTTGGCTTTATTTCATGAGAAGTTTCCAGAAAGCGTAATTTCACGTTTTGACGATGTAAATTGACCACCAAGATCATGCGATTTGACGCCGTTAGACTTTTTTTGTGGGGCTACGTCAAAGATAATCACCAAACGTTAGAGCATTTTAAAACGGGCATTATTCAAGTTATCGCCGAGATACCGCTGGAAAGATCACACGATTTTATGTCGTTAGACTTTTTTTGTGAAGCTACGTCAAAGGTAATCGAACATTCATCAAGTTAGCGTCGAGGTACCGCCGAAAATGTGCGAAAATGTGGTCAAAACGAACTCAAAAGGATTCCCTGCTGCAACCAATTCAGAGACGGTCATTTTAATGACATTGTATTTCGTACATAATGACAAAATCCAAGCATTATAATGAAATATAAGTTTCATCGAAATCATAGCTTTATGCCAGTTTTATTTAACTTTACTTCTGGATAACCCTTTATAAAATGGATAACCCTTTATAATAGTCGACTATTAATGATGTAACTGAGGAGATCAAAGTTTCTAACTAACGGATAATTTTATATTAGGAAAAATTAACCATTAAATACAGCACATGTGGGAAAAATACTAATTTTTCTTCTATTATTATTATATATCCTATACAGCAACAGAAATGCTACAAGTCCTATGTTCGTTTTCAGCTAACAAAAAAGTCGTTTATTATATTGCACCAATTTGCAATACTTGAAGACGAAGGAGGGGGAGGTATTAAATTTATTTTATAATTTTCAATTTTTCGTTGAAAAATTTTGGTTTTCGTCAGCTTTCCGTTGTCCGATTGAAATGTTTTTTTCTTCGATACAAAATTTCACATCATAAACAGCATTTATTTTTGTTTTAAATCGCAAAACTGAAGGTATTAAAGGGTCGTTTATTTTTTAATTCCTGGGAACGTTTGGAGAATGGATTTAACCCCTTTTCCATCTGATAATATAAAACAGTTCGCCGTTTCGAAGGATATATTCTTATTATATAATGAAAGATTAAGAAATCGAATTGTTTGTGTTTGTAGAAGATCCAAAAATAATTCAGATTACCAATCTCAGGTGTATTGAGTATATCAAATATAATGATTGTATTCGTTTCATACAAAGCTTATAAGAAACTATAAATATTATTTATGATTTATTTAATTTAATCTATATCAAGTGCACAGAAAAGTGCTACCAATTGTGCTGATTACTTGCTTCTCTCTAAGCACATTAAAATTCTCAAGAATTACTTGTGTACAAATATAAGTTTCAAACACACCAATGTAAGAATGCGTGTACATCCTTTGCTTCTTCTTCATGAAGTACATCCTAATTACGGCACTATGAAAGACAATTTCTTATAATAGATAGCTCCTTATAATTATACTTCAAACGTTGCATTACATCAAATTATTAAAAAAATGCGAAACAAGAAGAATGAAAATGTGACGTACATAGGCGAGATATTCATTAATGTATATTTTTTCGTCTTTCTTTTGTAACAAAATTACAAAAGTGTCACCTTTAATAAGTACGACATAATTCGCGTGCAAAGTCCCAACTGAGAGAACTCAAAGAATGACGACGACAGAATGAAAAGAAGATACGTTCCACTGCGAGTCCATGAATGGATGTAAAGCAACCATACCTGAACACATCCTAGCCATTGAAAGTCAGTCATGTCAATATAATACGGATCAATTATAACGGTTCAACAATTTCGAATACAAACACTCTGCGAATAGTGCGACAACACAGCCATCCTGTGTCGTTTTCGGTTTTACGAGGACAATGACGACGATGGCGATGGCGATGGCGATGGCGAAGACGATGCCGGTGATGATGATGTGGAAGCATAAGATCATGATGATGTACTGTTCCCGGTGTGTTGCCTTCATTTTGGAGAGCCCACATAATGTCCTTAAGAGTTTTACACAGTTACAGTTGACAATTTTGCAAAGCCCAAAACAGACAAAGGACGAAAAACGCGCACACAGAGCAATGGTAGGATTATTTACGTACGAACGGCCACATATACCTCAGGCAGAGGTTTCATGTAGTGACGTGTCCTTTTTTAAACTTTCAGAGCAAAGGTTCTTAAAAATTTATTCACACCTTGGAACAATCACTTTATAAGATTTCCATGCCACATAGCAAAAGGGGAGATATATCTAAAAGGCAGGGGAGGAAAGCTCTTACTTTTATCTAATAATAGCGCGGATATCAAGTGAGGGTTGTTTTGCCAGCATGAGATATATTATAGAAAAATTAGAAAATTTCTTAACAGGCCACTCTATCACTCCTAAGTATGCGACTCTTTTTTTTTTCTCGAGTATGCTTATTAGTCGCCTGCAATAGCAACTATATCGTTTCTATTGAAATTTCTATCATTCATTTTTGGTTGATAAAGAGAGAGGGGTGAGACGTACACAAATACTCGAGTGTTGCATGTAACATTTTCAAGTTGATACCTGCTGCAATTTACTCCCATTTGCTTCCAAACACGAGTATTTTGTGGTTTACTTTTTTGACATCACCACTTTTAGTATTTTTGAATAGTTTTAGCCAAATATTTTAGAGAATTCAAGTGGTTTATATAACTTTTGACTATATTTCAAAACAATTTTTGGCTATTTTCAAATATTCAAGAGTCCATGCATTTTATGCCATACCGAACATGAGTCGAATGGTGCTTTAAAGGGGTGTTCACATAATTGGGAAATCGAAAATAAGTTGAATTGTTAGGAAGTAAAAAAAAAAATCACAAATATTTTTCAAACAAAATGCAAGTGAACACAAATGGGTTTGGTGCAATGAGCTTTATATCTTTTAAAGGCCATATCTGAGCCAGATTTTCACATTAACAACGTTTTCCAAATCTTAAAAAAATTATTATAATTTGACCTCAACTTTTAATCTTTACACAAATCAATTGGAATATACAGGCTACTACAGGCGAATTTTTCAATCAAAGGAATGCACAACGATTATCACAAACCTCGATGGGCGAAACTGTTTGATCAGGGAAACAATGAATTACAGTCCTGCCTTGCTTATTGGAATTATTACAAAATAAATCTGAGTATTATTAATGATTTCCTATTTCTATAATAATGAGTTTTGAAGGCCCAAAAAGAAGCTTCCAATTTAAATTATGCAGGTACATCGAACCTCTAGTGACGAAACTGGCGTCCAATGAATCCGAGATTTGGACCCAACTGATTATGCTGATATTTTGAATGGATTTTGTTCTAAAACAAACTTTGTTCCCAAAAACCACAAAATTTTTTCGAAAAATATGGTCGGGTTAAAATCTGTAAAAAATCAAAAAATAGAACGATTTCAGGCTTCCAGCACAATATCAAGATTATGTTGTCAATTTTCTTCGATTATCTTAATATTTTGCATAAAGAGTTTCTTCCGTTGAGCCAAACCATCAAGAAGAAACATTATTTTAGTATTGGTGCGCAACTAAGTTCTCGCTGTTTTTTTATAAAAATTAAACTTTGTTATAAAAACATGTTTACAAATAATTCATTGAAAGAATTGCTCATCGCTAGCTACTACTTTTTTTCATCTTTTTGTTAAACCTCGCGTTCTGTCACAGTAAAACTGTTCATCTCTTGAGGCTACCCACGAATCTGACCACACCTTGATGTCGTCATATGAGTGGAACTGCTGGTCAACCAGACCGTGCGCCATGGAAGGGAACAAGTGATAATCGGACGGCGCAACATTGGGAGAATATGGTGGATGGGGACTTCCCATTTCAGCGTTTCCAGGTAGGTTGTAACAGGCTTGGCCACGTGAGGCCGAGCTACTGGGAAAATAAAGGGTTCAAGTACTAAGCATTTCTCGTTTCTCGGATGTTTCTCGCGTAGAGCTCAGCTCAATCGCCATAACTGAAGTCGATGCTGATCCCCAGTGATGGTTTCGCTTGGTTTCAACAGCTCGTAATAAATAACACCGACCTGATCCCACCAAATACAGAGCATAACCTTCGCAGCGTGAATATTTGCCCGAGGCGATGACGTAGAAGCATGACCGGGCAGCCCTTTAACTTTCTTTTTTTTTTTGGATCGCTGCAATGAATCAATTTTTTATCATCCGCTACAATACGGTGAAGAAAACCTTTCCTTTTTTGTCGCTGAAGTGGTTCTTCACAGGCGAAAAAACGATGCTCAGCGTCCCTTGGCTTCAGCTCGTAAGGAACACAAGTTGCTTGCTTTTGAATCATTCCCAACGTATGCAATCGCTTGGAAATGGATTGGTGGGTAACTCCTAATGCTGAAGCAAGCTCTACTTTGCTCCGTTCAGTTTGATACGGATCCCCATCAAGCAACGCCGTCAATTCAGTGTCTTAGAAGTTTTTTCGCCTTCGTTCACGCAAACGGTCGTCAACATCAAAATCACCGTCTTAAAGCGACGTTGTTTCAGTTTTGTGATTTCTTTAAAGCAGCATCTATGTAAACGTTTTGAGCTTCAGCTGCCATTTTCTTCGATTGAAAGAACTTCCCGCATATGACGATTATTTGGCACAAAATCATACATATTCGCAAAACCAAAAGAATATGACGTCAAAAGAAAATCACTATTGTGTCGAGGCGGTATGTTTACCATATACCTTAGCTCGGCTCATGATGTTTAGGTTATGGCAGAATCGACTAGCACTTACAGCGGGCGCCATCTATTGGCAAACAGCGGGAACTTGATTGCATAATAATTATTACACTTTCCGTAATGTGACAATAACTGCTCCCCAAAAAACATCCAATTTCATGTTTTCTTGCCAACCACAACCATTTAACCCAAGCGGTTTTCACATTTTTATCGATTTTTAAAAACCTTAAAATTTTGAATTTTCAAAAATAGATTTTCGTGCCTGTCCACATCTGTAATGCTCCCAGTCTCTTCCAATTTCTTTGTAATCTTGTCAATTTCTTGCACAGTAGGTCGATTATGACGACTGTAATCACCCCGTAATGCATAAAAATCACCACGTTTGAATCACCACCTTTCGGTTGTTAAACGATTCATATTCATAAATGCAAAACTTTCACTAAATATATAACACCTGATATGACAAGTATTTAACAGCTGACAGCCTCGACAGACCGGCGGTTTTGACACCACTAAATGGATAATCCGTATAATATAGGTATAATCCGTAGAGGTATTATATAAAGTGATTTTTTAATCGTGGTATTTTTTAAAATCGAATAAAACACTCAAATTTACCTCATTCATTAAATTTTTTATTTTTATTGGAATCGACAAATTGGTCTTTGTCATTTAATTTTTAAAGATAATTTCATGTAAATGTTGTCCGCGACTGCTTCTCAAAATGTCCATTCGGAAGGTCAAATTTTTAGTCACTATTTCGAGCATTTCGGTCTGTATTCGAATAATAACAAATTACGCGTGTTATGTTATCCTGTAAGGCTTCAATAGTGTTCGGCTTGTCCACATAGGCTAACGACTTGACATAACCTCACAAGAAATAATCAAGAGGCGTTAAATCGCAAGATCTTGGGGGCCAACTCACAGGGCCAAAGCTGTTCACCAAATTCGTCCCTCAACATATCCGTTGTTTCACGAGCAGTGCAGCATGTTGCACCGTCCTGATGAAACCACATGACAACCAAGTTCAACTCAGCCAATTGGGGCAAAAAAAAATCGTGTAGCATAGCTCAATATCGTTCGCCGTTGACGGTAACGTTTCTTCCACAGTCGTCTTTGAAGAAAAATGGACCGATGATGCCACCACCCCATAAACTACACCGTCGTTTTTTCGGGATGCACCGGTAATTCATGTATGACATGTGGCTGTTCATCACTCCAGATGCGACTGTTTTGCTTGTTTACATATCCGTTCAGCAAGAAATGAGCCTCTTCGCTGAACACAATTTTTCGATAAAAGAGCGGATTTTCATTTAGCTTTTGTAAGGCCCATTCACCAAAAATTAGACGTTGTGGTGGGTCATTCGGCTTCAATTCTTGTGTGAGTTGAATTTTATAGGCTTTCAAACCTAAATCGACGTGTAAAATTGTCCTTGTGGTTGAGTAACACATGCCCACCCAATCGCTGAGAACGGCGACGAATTGACATTTCACTATCGTCATTAACACTGGTCGCTACGGCTGCAATATTTTCTTCTTTACGCACTCTTCGCATGCGAGTCGATGATTTTGTGTCCAACAAAGTAAATTCGGTGCGAAATTTTAAGATAACAGCACGAATTGTTGATTCAGCAAGTCGATTATGACGACCATAAAATGGTCGTATCAAACGATGCACATTTGGCACAGAGCACGAATTTTGGTAATAAATTTCAACGATTTGCAATCGTTGCTCGTTTGTTAGTCTTTCCATGATGAAATGACAGAGTATACTGTACACTTTGACAGATGACGTTTGGACGCCATTACCAACCAGACTTAAAGCTTAAAAAATCACCTTGTAATTAATAATAATTTTGGTATATCAAAAAGTTAAGGGAGCAATAAGAATTGTTCCACCACCCCGTGGATGACGTCTGATTCATAAAATTTGCTAATAAATCGCGCTCTTGGCGTTGAGTGGATATCCTTGAAGCTCCATATTCTTGATAATGGAACGGTTTACTAATAACTGGTCAATCGGCGAAATTCTGCAAGTAGACTCGTCCACTCCACTTCTGCGCTCCTATTTAAGTAACACTGCGACCAGACTTTTATTCGTTGTGTAATAAAAAAGGCAGAATCATGCGTATGTAGTAACAAGAAGATGCTAATATAAAGCATTATAAGTTAATAATTGTATCCAATTTATTTAATATCTACGTTGTTAAAAGCGTTAAACATTCCCAGCCCAATATCAGATGTGTCCCATGATGAAGCAAAGGTTAAATTAACCGTCGTTTGTAATTGTATTAAAGCTTTTCCTAAATTCTATAGACATTGTTATAAAATTACCCCTGGACTTTTTGCAGTGGCACTTTTTAACTACGACATTATTACTCTACCATATTGCCTCTGGACATGTTGTCAAAACTGGCAAAGCTGGCAAACTTTCGCATATGTTGTAATAAATCTCAATTGTGTATAAAATGCACAATGATCCATGAAAACGCAGCAGGATACAATTGACCAACTTTTATAGAGGAAAAGGGGGTAATCTAAAAATCGCTGTAACAACCCCGTCACACAATGGGGAATTGTTAAAAAGCTTAATCGATTTTCAAACGCTCATATCGGAAGTTTGAAAATAATTAATTCCATATCAATTAATTTTTCTTTTATTTTTAGAAACATCGAACTTTTGGTTTAAATACCTTAATGTTGGGTGGATTCCACCTATGTATGCCTCAGGTAAGATTGATATTTCCCCCCTCTCCAATAGATTCTCAGTTAACAATATTTAAGTAACCTGCCCTTGTTGGTGCTGTAATAAGTTTTTATTTGTTGTTTGTATTTGTATTATGGCTTCAATTAACTTAAGTCAATATTGAGTTATGTTTTACGGGTGGGTTTTGGGGGAATTTGACGATGTTTGCTGATGTCTTAGATGAAAGAAACGTAAAAAAGTTAACAGGAAGAAATGAAGTGAATGTTTGGTTAAAGGAAATTATTTAAACAATTATTTAATTGTTTCATTGGAACTGGAGAAATTTCAACACAGCTCAGCCAATTTGTGCAATAGCAATATCTAATAATACATGTATGAATAAAGAAAAAATTGGTAAGAGATGAGTGATTGACTAGCTGACTAGTCGTTCGCTTTTCTGCTTAAATGACATGCTAATATTTTGAAATTTGAACAGTAGATCTCCAAAATCCAACGTGGCCGCAAACTTAGAAAGTATTTCTGAAGATTCGCATTTTTAGGTAGTAAAACGGAGTAGAGGATTTAGCCTATATTCCGACCTCTTCAACATACTGTTGGAGGTGGTTATGAGCAAAGCTGCAGTTAACACGGCTGGTACCATCTTTAACAAAAGCCATATATTACTGGCACATGCAGATATTATAGGCACTGTTGGCAGAAAACTGCGAGATATTATTGCAGCCTTCTTAACAAATCCACTGAGAACTATGTTCTTGGTGTATTCGTGGACTTCAAGGGCGCTTTCGATTACCTGTTGTGGGTGAGGGTGTTGGAAAGGCTTCAGCAGGTAGGGCGCCAGGAGTTGCGCCTTTGGCGTAGTTACTTCTGTGGCAGAACAGCTAGAGTAGTTGGGACAAATAGTGCGGTGGGGATCGACGTTGTTCGTGGCTGCCCGCAGGATTCCATCTGTGGTCCATTTATATGGAAGCTCATGGCGGACCCATTATTGCGACACTAAGTGATCAGCGCAAAGTTTGTGCATATGCTGATGACCTACTCATTATGGTTGAGGGTTGGTCTCGTTCTCAGTTGCAGCAGAGGGTCCCGGCCATAATGACGATAGTTAGGCGATGGTCACAACATGTCGGTGTATATGTTGCTGTCGATAAAACCAACATGATGCTCTTGCGCGGTAGATATCTCGCAAGCCACTCGTTCGTTTGACCGATGGATCTGTGTTCAGGTGCGTCACCAGGGTGAAGTACTTGGGCATTGTCATGGGAGAGCGAATGAACTATTTGCTTCATTTGGGAGGACTGAGAGGTAGGCTGGTCAGCGTTATTAGCCGGCTTAGACGTGTAAGGAGGAGTGACTAGGGGCTTAGTAGACGAGCTGTTCGTATCGTTTTTCAGACGTTGTTTGTTGCCACGTCAACTTACGCGTCCCCTGTGTGGTACGAATCGGTGAAATCTACATTCGGGTATCGTAAGATCCTCTCTTATCAGAAAGTGGTGTTATTGGCTTGTATGCCAGTATGTCGTACGGTATCGACAGAGGCCCTTCAAGTACTGAAGAATGCTGCTCCGCTGGATCTTGTTGCAATCCGTCGTGCGACGGAATTCAAGGATAGGAAAGGGTATGCACTGGCGGCAACGGACTGGCCCATTAGGGGGTTGAGAGCTTGAGTGGGCTGAGCTTAAGGGGCTCTTGTCGAGACAGCAAACACATTGGGGAGAGAGTCATAACGGACGTACTACATTTAGCCAGATGTTAGGTTTGTCGGGAGAAACTCAGATTTTTGGGCCTCCAGTCGCTGAACCGCAAGGGGTTAAAACTGCAGGTAGGTTAGCTACTAAATTTGACCAGAGGCTTTGTCTAGTACCAGGGGTGATAAGGATACACGCGGGCAAGTCTCGGGTTCGTGCCTAGTCATCTTCATATTTTTGATCTCTCGGGGGACACGGAGAGGCATGGAGTTTTCCCATACTTCATTGTTGCCGTTCACTATCGCTAAACGGAAGGGGTTTGGAGTTTTCCCCGTCTCCCACCGGTGAGGACACTGCATCCTTGCAATGTAGTATTGAGCGTTTCATCTATCTGGGGTCTCCGCACCTGCAGGTATGTAAAAATTTCCAGTTTGTACTCTTTGGCCACAATGGGAATTATGTTCCATACTAGCATAATCAATTTGGTGTCTCCTGTCTGAAGGAAAGGGCTGACAATTGCGGTAGTACGAAGTTTACTTGGCTATCCCACACATCCACACATCGCACACCGTGGTAAAGGCATTCACGGCAAGACTCACGTTAAGCCCCCCGTGGACTCTGCAGCCTTCTCACGCTTTAAGAAGGAATGAGCACAAATAGGTCGGACGCTAAACGACGTTGGGACGTTGTGTAAATTTTGACAACTATAAGTTTGGAGTAGTGGATGAATGCATCTACTGCGGTTCCGCTGTAAACAAAACGAATGACGTTAGCATGGAGGTAAAGAGCAGAGTATTGCTTACTAACGGATATGATAAGCTAAGCAAGCGATTAAATGATAAACAAATATACGAAAACAAAAATTTTGACAATCAAAAATTCAACAAAATCCTGAGTTGTGACACAAGCGGATGAATTAGTGCTGGGAGTCTTTGAGAGGAAAATACTTCGGAAAATATATGGTTCCATCATCGTTAGCGGAGAGTATCGGTGTTGTATGAATCATATAGTGTATGAGCTATGTGCCGACATCGACGTGGTCCAGCGCATTAATATAAGACGATTGGTTGGTTGGATATGTTGTTCGAATAAACCGAAATGATCCAACAAGAAAAAGTTTCGACAGCGAACTCGATGAGCGTCGAAGAAGAGAGCGGCCAAAACTCCGTTGGAAGGACCAGGCTTTTAAAGTACTATCGAAACTTGGTGTAACTAGTTGGAGAAGAAACGCGGAAGACCGAAGCGCTTGGAATTATTTATTACGTGCCGCGTCTGCTGTTGTCTCTTCCAGCCGCCACTTAAGAAGAAGAAGGAAACGGAACAAGGAAGAGGGAATAATTGTAACAACATCGAACCGGAACAGATTACTATAATCAAACATGTCAAAACATGGCTGGGTCGTAGGCGTAAAAGAGATTTTTGACAAACCATATTTTTAAGGGGTAAGCAGGGAAGAAAAACGGAAAAATCTTAGCATCGTTTCGAACAAAACACTTATTGGGATACAAACCATTGGGGCGTAAATTAGTCTCGCGGTGTTGACGAGACGTAAAAGGTTTTAAAAAATTCATGCTTTCACTGGCCAGAAACAGAAGAAAGGGGATAAAAAAGTAACCAAAAAAGTAACCATCGATCCAGGCAAGTAGCTGATGCCGGAATCACTATTAATAATGTGAAATTCCCAATTTCTGGCAATAAAAAATGTAAACAAGGGGACAAACGTGATACACTCACCTGGAACAGGCAGCTTCGATTGAAGCCATGAATTTGAGAATATTATCTGTCAACGCCAAAGCACGATGACGGCAAATTGTTGGAAATTCATGCTATTAAGAAGTAAAGTAGCGAATAAAGCGGTGAAAATGGCACCACTGCCTTAAATACAGGACAGGATCTGAAATCACCACAATTAAAACGTGCATTTCTCTTATTGCGCAGTCTTGCAACAGTAACATATATTACGAAATTCGTACTTTTGGAAAAGAAAACAAACAGCTGATGTCAAAATCATTCGTGCATTCCATCATAGAATGCGCACGATTGAAAATGATTTTCGAAAATATTCAATCATAAAATTTCATAGCTTAGAAAAGAAAATAAATGGAACAAAAATTTTGGTATAGACTAGAACAGACGGCAGAAGCTGGAGTGATCAAAGTAATGGATCTTACGAAATTCGCATTATCATGGAAAAGCTATAAATGAGAATTGTCCAAATGAGGGCATTTAGGCTAATGCGCAGCAGCAAAGTAAATCTAAAGGGTCTCAACCGATCGAATGTGGAACAAAAAGAGTCGCTCCCTTTTTGAGTAAGAATATCGACTTTCAATACCACGTAGGAGGATTATCACACATCAGTTTTAGAGGAACTTCCATCTCATCCCGAATCTCAGACTTCTACACGGTATCGTCGTTATATAATATAATTCAAGTCAAGGGCAGCGCCAGTGATATAATATCGCATAGACTGTGGAAATAAATCTTATATTTTTAAATGGCTGATTGTAATTGAATAAGATTAAAGTTTAAAAGTAAATGAACTAAGTTGGCTACTTCGGACTTTGAAATTCCTTGCGAAGCAGCCAATTATTAAATTTAATCCTATCCAAACTTGATAGTTGGGGTTCCTTTTTTTTTTTTGTATAAAGAAACGAGAGTTTTGTTCGTCGATTAATAAATGATGACAATAATTGCCTGCCAGATACGTCACTCGAAATAGCAATTCCATTTGTGCATGGTTGGCTGAAAAGAGGGGATATCCAAGAGAGATGGCTACATCAGAAAAGATCAAAAAATCCTGAAAATTATTTTTAATAATATGCTCGTATAGCTAACATCCTAAAGATACAGGAAGACAGTATATTATTCACTATTTTGAAATGAACATTTTGATAAGACAAAAACGTTTTCCAACTGGATAAAAAACCAAGGACATAATAGTTATAATTTTTATCGAAGAATTATTCTTTTGGAATTATTTGTGGTTTTTATTACATCGCAAGCATTTTAATTTCTGCAATATCTTACCGCAGGTAAAGATTATTTTTGATTATTTTTTATTATATTACTTAGAAATAACAATTAGGAAGGAATGAAAAATATTTTCCCTATTCTTCAATAACATTTATTTCAGATATACTACATATACTTTGTTTTGCCGCCATTTAAGTAAACGTTAGTCCTGGCAGTTCATATTTGGCAGTCGTGAAGTATTCGATAAACCAACGTGTTTTAATCGTTAAAACATTTTATCAAAATCAATCATCGATTACTGTGACGATGAGAAAGTTACGTGAAATTTTTGGAAGAAATAACGTTCCAATAAGATGCACTATTTATCGTGTTGTGAATGATTTCGAAGAAAGAGGATCTGCCAAACATGGACCACAATGTACTGCAAGATTGGCTGAAAACGTTGCTTCTGCTCAAGAAAGTGTTCAAAACAGTCATGAAGCCGAGCTCAGGAGCTTGGTCTTCAAAGAACAACTTTGGCCACAATTTTGCACAAGGATTTGCATTTGTTTCCATTTTAGATTCAGTTGGCACAAGAGCTCCTTCAACAAGACAATTTACGCCGCCGTACATATGCCTATGGGATGTTACAGCTCGCCCACGACAACTCCGATTTTCATGAAAAAATCATAATGAGTGACGAGGCACATTTTCATTTAAATGGATATGTGAATAAACCGAATAGTCGGTTCTGGGCAGTGGAAACCCCTCAAATTATTCATCAATCACCTTTGCATCCCTTAAAAGTGACAGTCTGTTGTGCAATTTGGTCAGGAGGAATCATTGGATGTTACTTCTTTGAAACTGAAAACGGCGTAACGGTAACTGTCAATGGGGAGCGATATAGTATATGATTGAAAACTTTTTAACGCCACAACTGCATTCTTTGGGCTTGATTAACATGCGGTATCAACAAGATGGTGCTAAATTGCATACAGCCAGGATGGAATTACTGTGAGACCTTTTTCCACAACAAGTTATTATTAGAAATGGTGATGTTGATTGGCCTCCACGGTCGCCTGATTTGACTGCTCTGGGCTTCTTTCTGTGGGGATATTTGTAAAGCAAGGTTTGTGCAAACAAACCAGAAATGCTTGAACAACTCAAACAAAATACTCGTGAAGAAATTAATGAAATATCGCGTGAAATGTGTGAGAATGTAATGAAAAATGTGCTCAAAAGGGGTAACTAAGGCGGACATTTATCTGATATTGTATTCCATACATAATTGCCGACATTAAATAAAACATTTATCAATATAAGATCCATTCTCTTTCATTTCATCATAAATTATAAACAAACAAAGTAGTATACCTTCCCGACAGACATTCGTATTTTCAAAGCATTTAACTGAATCCTGTACAAAGATTTTAAGTAAGATTTCAAGTAATTGAAATTGCTTTGGATCAAGATTTTATACACTAATAATCTAGTATTTTGATCAAAATTTAATCTTGAATTTATACAATAATTCGAGAGTTAGCGCTGATTTTGTTTTATTATTTATTTTTTATGTTGAATGTGATGATTCCAGGAAAGGTTACCTTGAGAATACAGGCTTAAGTACATATATTAGAGTATTAACTTCTCCGATTTCTTTGCCATCGACAAAGACAATTAAGTTTCTACTGTGAACATTATATGGCTTGAAACGTATAAAACTTGTTTTATCTGGGCTTAAAAATAATTTATTTATTCAAGCAATTTCTCATATAAGAACAGAATCATATTCCATATAAACTCTAATTACAATTTCATAGTTGTAGGGACAAATCAGGCATTTATCGTCAGCCTATATGAGTAGCTTGCCTGTTAACCCAATGTTTATTATGTCGTTTATAAATATTTTAAATGGAAAAAAATTATAGGGAAAGAACTGTGCTGGTAAAACTTTAACCACACAAATACCCTGATAAAGGTCATAATCAATCTAATTTCGCCAAAAATCTTTAATTTTTGATTTTTATGCTAAAATTTATTTACAACAATTATTTTTCATTTTTATTACAACGCTCGGAAATAAAAGTTATTTTTAATTCCAAACATGAGATTTATTTTTAATTTTTATTTTTTCAGTCTTCAATTATTGACTGAGTGAGTTTATTTTTCACACAAAAAAATTAATATTTTTTTTTTATTTTTCGATTAAATATAAAATTCGTACAAAGATTATTATTTTTTTAACCATAAATAAAAGTTTTGTTAAGGCTCAAGAAACAATATCCCTGATCAGATCGAGTTACTCTGGCCAAAAAAAAAATGACAAAAGGGAGGAGGTCGTTTGCATTTTTTCACGCGTAATCTTGGAATTAAAAACATCATATTTGGCACAGAAAAGGCAATTCAAAAGCGCTGTCATAGTTAACTCCGTCATTTTCTCTAAAAGATATGGAGAAAACCTTTGCTTATCGCTAGAGAATGGGAAGGGAAATTTAAAGCCCTAATTCGCCTGAAAAGCCCCCGAATGATAATCCCAGCATAGCTTGTTGATAGGAATACTTATTCATAATCATTCAAATACGTTGCATACAAATACGTTGCGATTTGCGTGCAATTCGCGGCCTACTTGCCGACCGAAGACATATTTTCGGGAATCAACAAAAGTTCACACATATTTTGATTGATCAATTGAAAGTGGTCAACTGTAAAGCAATTCAACAAAGTTTCATTACATGTAAGAGAAAACATGCTTATATAGGCTTTTATACCGTTCATTCGGTTCTGGTGAAACTATGGCTGGTTATTCCTTCGGTGGATAGATTCTGCAGCGGTTGAGATAAGCAAGGGCTGGAGCAACTGAGAGATTTCCCCATAGTAATGAAACTACTACACAAATCAGGCTGTGGCCAAGTTATACGTTGGAGATGGAAGCCAAGATCTACATCCTAGTCCGGCGTGTTGTATAGGCAATATCGTAACCTATCAGCGAAATATGAAAAATTGAATTTTTGTCGCACTGTGTAAAGTATCTCTCCATCTTCCCTGTTACCTAGAATGCTACCGCAGTTAATTTCGAATAAAATTAGAACAATTTGAATATTTATTTAAGCAAAATACTTTTATTTAAGAAATAAAAGCCTTTAGGTCATTTTTATATTTCATCAGAAAAAGTAAAAGTCTTATCCTGATTTCTATTTCTGATTTGAACTTGAAAATATCATTGACTAATTTTTGTTTTTGGTTCATGTAGTGCAAATCTTCCTATAACATTTTCGACTGTTTCCCTACACAAAAAAGTTTTTCCTGCCCCTTTTACCAAACTACAAGTTTTATTATATGTTTTTAAATGAATTTATAGTAGAGGATATCATACTTTAAAGTCCTGTAGGAATCATGATAATTTCAATACAAAAAATAGCACCAATTTGAGAGCATAATAAGGTGTTTAGTTAAAAATACGAAGCAACGAATACAATTTTTGGGGAATCAAAAATTTAATAATTTACCTCTTTATCTAAAGTGGGGTAACAAGAATGTTTTCCCCTCAAACTTTACTTAATAAATATTCCTTACACCGTGCAGAAAAACTTCTGGTTTAGAAAAATGAGTTTGGAGGTAATTTCCATTCTAGATATAACTTTTGGTTTTCTTCTATTTTATCATAAAAATATTGTAAATAATGTAATATTCGAATTATTGCCAACTCACCTCTAAAAGTCTACAAGAAACTGGGGCTTTAAATTAACAGCTTAATGGAAATTATTGAAAAATATACAAATATTCAGAGCAATAAAAACAAATTTTATCAATTAATGTGTTACTCGTTGAAAATGCTGTTTGGAGCAGATTCCAAGTTCAGTGCATGATAGCTATGTCGTCTTGGCGCTTATAGTGACTATTTGTTTTATGAGTATACTGCAGTAAACCGTACAGTTCAGTCCAAGTGGAGGTTGATTATTGTTGTACTAGAGCAACATAAAAGGGTGATCCCAAAACTAGCCAACCTGACGTATACATGGCGCCAGTAATTTAAAAATAATTATTTTGGTGAAAAGTGGCAACCTTATAAAACATATGTTTTAAGTTTCAAGGCTCCACGTTGCTTAGCATTTTTGTTTGAGCCGTTAAATATAAACGACCCCAGTGAATTTGTGAACATGGAAAAAATTGGTCACCGTTATGTAATTCAATATTTCCATTACAAAGGTCTCAGTCCAATCAATATTAAAACCGAGCCAGATTCTACACCGAAGGAATCTGCTCCTTCGTTTACGACTGTAAAATATTGAGTAGCAGAGTTTAAATGAGACCGTACGAGCTGCCAAGACGAACAACATAGTGGTCAACGAACTGGGGATTCCACAAAATGGTATTGGATAAACGTCGGCTGAAGATGATAGGGATTTCAAAAAGTGCTATACATCGTATATTGACCGAAGATTTGAAGATGAGAAAGCTGTGCATAAGATGGGTGCCTCACTTGTTTTCAATAGAGCAAAAACATCATCGTGAAGATGTTTCAGTTGAGTTTGGTGGACTTAGCGACGTTTCACCGCAATAAAGCCGAATTTTTGTATCGATTTATAACCATGGACCACCTGCGGCAAAGCAACAGTCAAAGCACTGGACTGGAATGGGAGAATCGTGGCCAAAGAAGGTGAAAACGGCTTCATCAGCAAGTACGGTTATGGCGTCTATTTTTTGAGATGTGCATGGGATTATTTTTATTGATTATCTTCAAAAATAAAAAACCATCAACGCGAATGTTATGGTAATTTATTGTAGAGTTTGAGTGATGAAATTATGAAAAAAACCGCATTTGGCGAAAAAGAAAGTGTTGTTTCATTAAGACAATGCTCCAGTACTCACATCCACTATTGCGATGACAAAAATTAATGAATTAAAGTTCGAATTGCTTCATCACAGACCTTATTCGTCAGATTTAACTTCCTCGGAATATTTTCTATTTCCAAAGTTGAGAAAATGGCTCGGTGGTAAAAAAATTTTTCAACAATAGAGAGGTAGAGTCTGCGGTTGATGGCTGTTTTATGGAGTTTGACAGTTCTTACAGGGTATAGAAGCTATTGAATATCGCTGGAAAAAGTGTATTGAGTTGAAGGAAGATTATGTTGGAAAATAGAGAAAATTTTCCCCAATTTTGTTTGTGTCTTCTTTTTTAGGCCGGCTAGTTTAGGGACCGCACTCGTATAAGTAAAAACTACATATTTCAATGTGTTGTCCTAATAACAAAATTATAGAATTAAAACGAAAAACACATTTATGAATGAGGACGTTAAACTAACATGACTCTTCTCTTTTCCTATATTTACCCGCAGACTTGCTTTTCCAGCCAAGGGTGGAAACAGAGTGCAAAATATAAAAATATTTATCATTTTTTTAAATACATAAACCATTGATTTAAATCTGAAATGGCTTCTGTTATACCAAACGGTTGCATTGAAAACAACAGATCCGATTTTCCATCTCCATTCTCGAAACGGTTACATTGAAAACAACATATCTGATTTCCATTAATTGCTGCAATACAAACCCTAAAGTACTCGAGAAACCCGTTGTGTTTTTATTTTCTTTGTAAAGCGGGCGGACAATTGCAAATGCTTAACGTAATTTTTTTCAAAGAGCTAGTCAATCTCGTTAACTCGCTTCATATAATTTTATCGAATGCTCCACTGTACTCGTATGTTATTTTTTCGCCTTCTTCCCATGATTTCATTTCTATTTAATAATAAGTTACATTATCGTGAATGGTCGCGGTTGGTTGTTGCCTGCGATAGAGAAATTATTGTCAAGCTCAACAACCACAGTATGTTATTGTGACAGTACAGGAACCACCATGCCAAGAAATGTAACCTACTTCTACATAGCAATTTCGTTTTCTCCTCAGTGAATAAAAATATAGTTATCCATTTTCGTTTTCGTATAGTTAAACAAAACCCACATAAAGCTATGATTTCGATGAAACTTGTATTTTATTATAAAGCTTGAACCTTGCCATTTTGTACGAAATACAATACCGCCTCTGGATTGGTTGCAGCAGTGGATCCTTCTGAGGTAGTTTTCGCAAAAAAAATACAGCTCAATGGCAACTTCGGACCATAATGCGCACCAAACAATCACTTTTTCCGGATACAATTTCCTTTCCACAATCACTTCGGGGCCTCCGAGCCCCATATGCCACAACTTTGCTTGCTAACGTAACAACCAATTGAGAAATGAGCTTCATCGCTGAAGAAAATTTTGTTCGATTGAAAATACACAATTGAACCGCCAGTTTTGTAATAAGTTTTAACTATTTTTACGCGTTTTCGGGCTGTTAAACGATGTATATTCGTATATGGCAAACCTTTCACTAAATGAATAACACTTAAGATGACAACTATTTAACACCTGACAGCCTTGCCAGACCGGCTGTTTTGAAACAACTAAATGGATAACTACGTCGGGAAGGTATACTACTTTGTTTGTTTATAATTTTTGATTAAATGAAAGAGAATGGATCTTATATTGATAAATGTTCTATTTAATGTCGATATGGAATACAATATCAGATAAATGCACGCCTCTCTTAGCCTCACAAATGCAAGCCTGTTTTGAGCACATTTTTCATTACATTTTCACACATTCCACGCGGTATTTCACTAATTTCATCACGAATATTTCGTTTGAGTTGCACAAGCGTTTCTGGTTCGTTTGCATGAATCTTGCTTTTCAGATATCGCCACAAAAATAAGCCCGGAGCAGCCAAATCAGGTGACCGTGGAGGCCAATTAACATCACCATTTCTTAAAATAACTTGTTGTGGAAAGAGGTCTCGCAGTAATTCCATTGTAATCCAGGCTGTATGCGATGTGGCACCGTCTTGTTGATACCACATATTAATCAAGCCCAAAGCATGCAGTTGTGGCGTTAAAAAGTTTTCAATCATTTCACGATATCACACCTCATTGACAATTATCGTTACGCCATTTTCAGTTTCAAAGAAGTAAGGTCCAACGATTCCTCCTGACCAAATTGCACACCAGACTGTCACTTCTAATGAATACAAAGGTGACTGATGAATAATTTGAGGGGTTTTCATTGACCAGAACCGTCTATTTTTTCATGAAAATCGGGGTTGTCATAGGCGAGCTGTAACAGCCTATTGGCATATAGGTATGTACGGCGGCGTAAATGGTCTTGTGGTAGAAGCTCTTCTGTCAACTGAATCTTAAATGGAAACAAATGCAAATCCTTGTGCAAAATTGTGGCCAAAGTTGTTCTTTGAAGACGAAGCTCCTGAGCACGGCGTCGAATTGAGGTTGATGGATTATTTTCAACACTTTCTTGAGCAGCAGTAATGTTTTCAGCCGATCTTGCAGTACGTTGTGGTCCATACTTGGCTCTATCAGCTACAGCCTTCCTTTCTTCGAAATAATTCACTACACGATAAATAGTGCGCCTTGTTGGCACGTTGTTTCTCCCAAAAATTTCACGTAACTTTCTCATCGTCACATTGATTGATTTTGATAAAATGTTTTAACGATTAAAACACGTTGGTTTATCGAATTTTTGTCCATAATAAATTTGCCACGTCTCTACTTCACGACTGCTAAATATGGACTGTCAAAACTAATGTTTACCAAAATGGCGGCAAAACAAAGTAGTATACCTTCCCGACTGGCACCCTGTATATCATTTCATACGGAAAAATTGTCGCATCTAAAAGAAAACGACGGTACGTGCCATACAAATGACCAATTTAGCCCATATATTCTTAGATTCATATCTTGCATTCAGTAAGGGTAAATTTATTAAAATTTAATAAACGCTTAGGGATTGAGACTGAAAATGGATAGCATTGTCACACCTCTTATTGTATATGCCATACAAATTAGACGATTTCCTGAAATTCAATTTCTCTGCAATTTGTAATTAATAGACTGTAGTAATTTTAATTTTCGCCCGCTGTATTGATATATATGTATAATGTTTGGTAAAACTTAAGCAAAATCGATCACGACCCTTCTGAAAATACCCATGCAAATGACCGATTTATGTCATAGCTTCATGTGTTTAAAGATATTGTACGAAATGCAGTCATACTCGTTTATACCTCCTACACAAATTGACCGTTTAAACGAAATTTAATTTTTCCTCTGTAATTCATAATTCATATACTGTAGTAATTTGAATTTTTGGAAATAGTACGTATTGCGTTAAAACGCCTGGTTAAATTAGAAGAAAATCCAGCGGAAAACCACTCACTTTCTGGTATCTGCCATAAAAATTCTTCTGTAGGGGCAACTAGAATATACATCAGTATCTATTATACGCCGCACTTAGAAAATAATTCCAAGCGCTTCGATTTTCTTCGTTTCTTCTCCAATTAGTTACACCAAATTTCGATAGTAGTGCAAAAGCCTGGTCCTTCCAACAAAAGTTTTGGTCGCCCTCTTCTGCGACGTCCATCGAGTTTGTTATGGAAATCTTTTCGGCACTATATACTATATTTTCCAAAGTATTTTCCTCTCGAAAACTTCCAGCACTGATTGACTTGCTTGTGTCATAAACCAGGATTCTGCGCCATACAGCAAGACAGGTAAAACCTACGTCGGGTACAGTCGAATTGCTTGCTTTTCCCATAGTAACGTCTGTTAACGAGCAATATTCTCTCTCCTCTACATCTCCATGCTGACATCATTAATTTTGTTTACAGCGGAACCTAGGTAAATGAATTCATCCACCACTTCAAAATTATAGTGGTCAACGTTCACACAGAGTCCTAAGCGAGCTGACTGTTTGATCGTTGAAATAAAATAAATTTGTTTTGTTTTGAAAAGGCCGCAGTAACATCTCATAGTTTTCTGCCAATAATGTCTATTATATCGTCTGCATACTCGAGTAACATATAACTTTTGTTATAGATGGTACCAGTAGTGTCAACTGAAGCTTTCCTCATAATCATCTCCAACAGTATATCGAAGAGGTTGCACGATAGGCTGTCAACTTATCTGAATCCTCGTTTGGTGTAAAAAGCTTCACTAAGATTTCAGCCCATCTTCACTGAAGACTTCGTGTCAGTCAGCGTCATTATACGAAGATATATAAGCTTAGTTGGAATTCGTGGGTCAAATTTTTCGTCACTTTTTTGGAGTATTTCGGCCAGTATTCCATGAAAAACGCGTGTTATGTCATCCTGTAAGGCTTCAATAGGGTTCGGCTTGTCCACATAGACTAACGACTTGACATAACCCCATAAGAAATAACCAAGTGGCATTAAATCGCAAGATCCTGGAGACCAACTCACAGGGACAAATTGAGAGATAAACTGCTCACCAAATTCATCCCTCAACACAACTATTGTTTCACGAGCAGTGTGGCATGTTGCACCATCCTGATGAAACCACCTGTCAACCAAGTTCAACTCAGCCAATTGGGCAAAAAAAATTACTTGTGGTTGAGTAAGACATGCCCAATTGCTGAGAACGGCGACGAATTGACATTTCACGATCGTCATTAACACTGGTCGCTACGGCTGCAATATTTTCTTCGGTACGCACTCTACTCAGGCGAGTCGATGGTTTTAAGTCCAACAAAGTAAATTTGGTGCGAAATTTGGAGATAACAGCACGAATTGTTGATTCAGCAGGTCGATTATGACGACCATAAAATGGTCGTATCAAACGATGCACATTTGTCACAGAGCACGAATTTTGATAATAAATTTCAACGATTTGCAATCGTTGCTCGTTTGTTAGTCTTTTTATGATGAAATGGCAGAGTATACTGTACACTTTTCACTTTGACAGATGACGTTTGGACGCCATTACCAACCAGTGCTGCCAACCTGAAAAACTTTAATCTTAAAAAATCACCCCATATATTAAAAGAACAAACACAATTTACAGTTCTATTATTTGAAATTGCCAGGTTGGGAAATACCATTTCATTGTTAAAATTTAATCTGCAATATTCTTAATATCAAGTTCAAAACACAACTTACAGTTATTCTTATCTCAATATCAATAATTTTCATAATTAAATGAATTTTCTTTAAAACCAAGCAGAAATCTTAATGTCAATTGATTTTTTCTCAAAAAATAAAAAAAGACCTAATTATAGATTTTCTCTCAGTATTGAATGAAATTTTTCTAATTCAAAATTGTTATTTTCAGTTGTTTTTTTTTTAAATACTGTTCTAAATACAAAGTGGAATGCTCTGAACTTCATTTGAAAAAAAGTGGAAACATTTCAACTGAATCGACAATGTTACCTCGTACATTTCCAACTTCTCTGCCAATGAATTTTACTTATCCTACATGCACCAAGTTTTTTTTGGAACTGGCTGATCTAAGTCCGGGCAGCTTTGCTATGAACTCCTATGCCAGAATAAAATATACGTCACATGTCCACCTCTATCAGATATATCTACTTCTACATATCTCATATACTGACTGTAGACTGTAGCCGTTATTCTGGCGGTAGTCAAATAGAATATCTGCAATCTTCCATGATGCGATATTACTGCATTTCATTTCTCATAACACTGTGCAATTTAAGTCTATCTTGACTCGAATAAACAGTACAGAAATTAAAAGTTTAGAACCCCAAATGCATTTTGCCAAACAATGTACAGGAGATTGATTATTAAAAAAAAAAACGCTTAAAGAGATCGTTGAAATCATGTTGACACAACTGTCACCTATAATGATGCCCGATTTTGTCAGCTCATCTGAAGTGAGTTTTGCGATTTTTACTATGGATAAAAATATCTAACAAAACATTTATCTCAAATGTTGTATTACAAATGGAAATTCATGTACCGAATGATTGAAAATATTACAAAAGGCTTACGATGATTTAAATTTATCAAAAACACGTGGAGATGAGTAGTGAAGTGTTATCAAAATCGATTGGGATGGGGTGGAAGATTTACCTCGCTCTAGTCTGTCATAAAGATATTTAAGATGAAGTGAAGGAACTGGTAACTGAAGAGCGTCATGTAAGTTCGATAGAGACATCTCCTAAATTTGTTGGATCTCATGAAACCATTCGTACCATTTTACATGGTTGTTTTTTTTTTTTGGGATTGAACCGCTTTATCGCTTGACTAGTTCCGAAAGGCCCGAATTTCCTTCAAAAATCTAATCGTGTAAAGTTCGTTGAAGACAAGTTCAGTTGTCAATTCAGTTTCGCTATGACGAGTTCTCTGACAACGTTACATTCAAAAGTCAAGGTAATGTTGAATGTTTTTTTTTCGATTATCACAGTATTGTGCACTCAGAATTCTTGCCAGAAAGTCAGATGACAAATAATGAATACCATCTAGGCGTTATGAGGTGATTTTAAGAGAGTAAATCGTCGAAAAAGCTAAGATTTTTGTGAAGAAAACTTATGGATTTAGCACCATGATAACGCACATCTCACAACGCTGTAAATGCCACCAAAACACAAATTACCACTTCAAGGAACCCGCTTCCAGTCGATAGAAGACGTAAAAAGGAATTCGCGGCCAAAACTGAAGTCTTTTCCGGAAAATGTGATTGAAGAAGGTTTGCTGTGCTAAGAGTATTATCTCAGAAAGGATCTGTTGTGAAGGCGGTACAATAAATTTGAATGTATAACAAATATTTTATATTTTATAGACCAATTGCCGGTACTATTTTCAAAGAATGTGAATTTCCCACTGATCGAACAACAGTGAAATAAAAAAATTGAAATATTATTCTTGCAAAAAAATTATTATTTTATTATACGGGTTTCTTTATATTTTTTTTTTTCTTTTGTCTTGTAAATATTATTTTTTCTTGTTGTTTTCAATAAAATTAGTTGATTCTTAAGGTTTGCATTTCTTGAAATACAATTGATGTTATAAATTAATTTATATATTTATAGAGATTGTAATTAATATTAATAATATGTAATAATCATAGTTTTTAGTTAAGGTATAATTAAATATTTATATAAGTAGAATTGGCTTTACTTTACATATGTATATCTTCATATATTGAATATTTCAGAGTTATTACTTAATTTTCAATAATTATACATTATTTGAAACATGAAATCATTGTGTAGAATATCGGTTCATTGTATATAATATGGATATATTTCATTAATTAGATTTTCCTTTTTGCTGTTTTTTTTTGTGGTGTTGGTTGGTTGGATAATTAGTTGTGATAAAAAATATTCTCAATTGAAATTGTATAGTTTAAGAAATATTTAACATATTCTTATTACAATTAATCACGCATCATATTTCAACACCGACAAAAGATATAATTTAATAGGTATTTTATCTTCGAAACAGATGGACATTTTTCTTACATGAAATGAAATCTTGCCAACAATGTTCTATGTGAATCCTAGACATCATCTTAGACATTTTTGATCTTAGTATGCAGATGTCCTTCAGTGGTGTTAGTTTGTATGAAACTGAACTCACAAGATCGATACTAGAGAAGCTTTAAATTTGTAATATCTTTCAGAAAACACGAGACTTGTATATATAAGAGAAGGAAAGATTTTTAAGAACTTTATAAATAAAAAAAAATATCTCTAACTTTATGTATTTAAATAAACAGCTCATACTGAAAATTAATTTAAGCATCTTTTTCATATATGCATGATAGATAGGTTAAGTGAATCCAAGTCCCCTTTAAATGCTGACAGGCAGTTTTTTTCTTACAAAAAAAAACTCAGTCTTCTCATTAAAATATGAAGTGAAATCTGTCTGTACACACCTTTATAACAGTCTTTATAAAAAAGGGTTTTAAAGCAGCTTATACGAAAAATGTTTTTATAGACGCTTTTTTTTTTTTTTTTGGAAATTGCCCTTGAAGACTACAATTGCTAAAAATATCCTTGGAGAAAATTTTTATGCTAAAGTAGACTTTGCTAAAAGTCAGGCCTTTTCTATATTATTTTAAAGCTAAAAATGTCTCCGGAGAAGGTCTTCTTTACAAGAAATGTCAGTTTAGATGGTTTTTTTTTGTACAATAAGTGTCATTGGAAATACATGGAAATATTTTCTTGGGTGAACCAATTAACTGATTTCGTTACAAATAAATCAAACCAATTGTAATGGAATTATAGTACATTCCAAATTATAGCAATTATTTGAAACTGATTTTATTACGAAAAAAAACAGTATAATTTCGGTAATTCTCTGCGGTAATGATACCAATTTTAAATTTGGGGATTATAAGTTAAGGATCCGAATTAACAATAAATCTGTTATTCTCGCTCAATTTTCGCTTTTGACTAGTAAGAACAACTATTTATATATATGTAGTTATGAGTTTGTATCCATTATCCACTTACAACAAGATAGTTAGGCCGATGCAATAAGAGAGAAGTTAGTTTTACCGAGAATTGGGCTCATCGCGGTATCGAAGATATTGATTGATCGATGATCATTGCCATTATCATTGAATTAGACAAAAATAATCACTGTCATTAATACGTCGTTTTCACATTTAACAAAATTTGCTACTTTTGGATCAGGAAATTAAAAAAGCACAAAAAAGAAGATTCATATCGCATCAGATATGAAACTCCTACGGAATATATACCATATTTTGACAGTAATTCAAATACATTACAACAATTTGTTTTGGATGCACATTATTTTGATATCCAATATAGGAAAAGTAAATCTCAGTAATAAAGAAAACAAAAAACAGTTATTTAATGGGATATGGGAGGACTTCTCACATTCAGTGAACTTACACGCATTCTATTTCTTGACTCACTGAATTATACCTGCTGCTAAATGACATTTATAACGTCAGTTTGAGAAGCTGTTTCTAGACTTGTCGATAATTCGACTACTTGAATTGTTCGTCAGACACATCAGTGTGACCCTCGCTCAAAGAAAGATTTGATAGTGATATAGGTTGTACCATACGCAAGATAGTTGCGGGTGCTACCGGCAGCAGTCAAAAGGTGGAGTTTCAAAAGAAAATAACAAACATAACAATTCACGTGGAAGAATTCTTCTGAACGCTTCATTATGCATAAAGTAGTAATAGTATAAAGAAATGTTTCCACAGAAACTTTTCTGAATATGTTTGTAAATTTAAGTATTTTTTAAATTTATAAAATATTTTGCAAACACATGTGAAAATTATCTTCAGAGTTACTTTCCTATTCGAAAAGACTCTTCGGAGACACTTTTCTGTATGAAGAGTGTTCAGAGACACTCCTCTGTGCGAAAAGAGTCTTCAAATACACTTGTCTGTACGAAAAGAGTCTTCAAATACACTTGTCTGTACGAAAAGAATCTTCAAAGATGCTTTTCTGTACGAAAAGAGTCTTCAGAGCTTTTATACACGAAAAGAGTCTTCAGAGACACTTTGCTATACGAAAAGTCTTCAGATACAATTTTCAATACGAAAAGAGTCTTCAGTCTTCTCTGTATAAAAAGAGTGTTCAGAGACACTTCTCTGTACGAAAAGAGTCTTCAAATACACTTGTCTGTACGAAAAAGAGTCTTCAGAGACACTTCTCTATACGAAAAGAGTCTTCAGATACACTTTTCTATACGAAAAGTCTTCAGACACTTTTCTATACAAAAAAAAAGGCTTCAGGGACACTTTTCTATACGAAAAGAGTCTTTAGAGACGCTTTTCTGTACGAGTCTTCAGACTCGTATAATTCCCTATACGAGTACAAAACAAAATCTTTACAGACACTTTTCTATACGAAAAGAGTCCTCAGAGACTCTTTTTTTATACGAAAAGAGTCCTCAGAGACTCTTTTTCTATACGAAAAGAGTCCTCAGAGACTCTTTTTCTATACAAAAAAGAGTCCTCAGAGACTCTTTTTCTATACAAAAAAGAGTCCTCAGAGACTCTTTTTCTATACGAAAAGAGTCCTCAGAATCTTTTTCTATACGAAAACAGTTCTCAGAGACTTTTTTATGTACAAAGAGTACTGAGAGGCATATTTCCATATCAAAGGAGAAAACATTCTGAATGAAAGTACTTTCGGCAAACAATTTTCTTTGTGAAAAATGTTTTCGGAGACAAATTTCTATATAAACATTAGACGAGAGAATAATTTTCTATATGCAAAGCAAAAGGGAAGAAACGTTCTATATTGAAAATGTCTTCTGTAAGTATACCTAACATTTATATTAAGAGTCTAGAAAGATATTTTTATAAGCAAAAATTTAAGGAGAACACTTTTCCGCATAATAAAAGCACATTTGGATGTCCTTTTCTACATGAAGGACTCTTGAGAGACATTTCTACGTAAAGATATTAGGGATACAACTTGCTATATGAAAGGAATACAAGGAGAAACTCTTCTATATGAGGCACATGCGGAGAACATCTTAAAACACACTTCCCTATGTGAAATGTTTGTATGCGAAAATTGCAGTGGAATCCACATTTTTATACGCAAATTGTTTTGAGAGACCTTCATCTCCATGAGCAGTCCTTCAGTGAATGCCTTTATGCATAAGAAGGATCTACGGAGATACTTTTCGGTATGAAAATGTATTGAAGGTGTCTTATAAGACGCTTTTCTGTTTTCTATGAATACTTTACATATTCTCTAAATAAAAACAAATTTCACGAGCACATATCTTACGTCTGACAAATTTTATCGGGAAAAGAATATACAGTAGCAGATTTCTCACAGCTATTGTCCAAAACCTACACTTTTCATATATAGCCTTGTTTGCATAAATAGTTCTTTAAAGAAGTGTGTTACCAAAACAAAGTTATTGAAATTCAATGCTTTATTCTTATTTATATCACTATCTGACAACAAATTTATTTTGCAGACTGTTCTTCATTCGGAAAGATACACCTCTTTTAAGATTTCATATAAAAAATTGTCAGCAAATTATAATTTTTTGTTTCATTTCATTTTTGTTAGTCGTCTTACGGATAAAATATATCTTAACTTTAAACACGCTAACTTCATTTGGTGCCAGTATTTTTTTTTTTTTTTTTTTTTTTTTTTGCAAAAACTTTATTTTAGTGTTACAATAAAGGTTTTAAAAACAAAAGTTTGGCCATTTTTAAGTTACTTTAAGCTTAGTAAACTAATAAGGCGCTGCTCTTTGTAAATTAGGTAGCAAATTATAATAAAGTTTGCTCTCTAAATGATGGTCCTTGCTTAAGTAATAGCAGACAATTCAGAGAGCAAAGTAAAATAGTGATTCAAAAGAGCCGATTCAAAAGAACTCAAACTTTTTGTTCATAAAATTACATATCCTTTTCATTATTCGTTTGTTAATTAAGATTAAAATGTTAATTTGAACATATAATTGTCAGTATTATAATGATGGATTATTTTGATTTACCTTTTATTGCAGTTTGCAAACTTTAAAGCTAAATTAAAAACTTATCAAACAAAGTAAAATTAAACTATTCTCTAATATAAACTAAGTGACAGTTAAATTAATTATCATTAACTTTTAGCAATAAACCAGGTTAATATCGGTTAACACAAATACAGATTGATTCAATGTTAATTTAAATTGGATTTAATCGATGCTTTTGCATTTAGAAGAATTTAACTAAAATCTAGACAAACGTAATAATAGTAAGATTAATTAAAAAACTGCGTTGTGAAAAAAAGAAAAACGCAACATAACAAATTATATGCATATGCATATATATTTATATATATATATGTATATATGTTAATATATAAATAGTACATAACAAAACAAGTGTCATCTTCTGTTGGATACTTTTTCAAAGGATTTATTTATTTTTAAAGAATTATTGCTAAAAACAAATGCCATAGTTCATTGAACTCAAATGTTACTATTTTCAAATACTACTACCAAAGTATTTTGTAACCCTGGAAAAGCTTCATTGCCAATCAATAGTTTGCTATTTTTCAGAACTAAAAAAAATAAAAAAAAGAAAACCAATTCCAGACTGAAATAAATGAATTCTAACACGCAGCGCTATTTCCCTTTTCATTTTTCTTTCCCCCCTGATTTATTGTGAAGGGGAAAAGAGGTTTCTTTATTCTAAAAAAAAATATTAATAATTGTTTTATTTTTGTTTGTTTGTTAAATAATATATTTTAGTTAAATATTTTACACATAAGTTTTAATTGAATATTAATAATATATAATGTAATAATAATAGTATTAAAAAACATTGTTAGCTACTAATATTTGTATTTAATTGTAAATTTATCTTAATATTGTGTTTTGTTTTAATTTAGTTTATGAATTAAATATTTTCTGATTTCTTTTTTCGAAATTTAGTTCTCCGTTTAAGGTGTTTTAATTTTTCTCTTTTGTTTTCGGTTTATATCTTTACACACTAGGAGTTGTTCTCACAGTCATCGGGTTTGTGCTTCATACGGAAATTGCTCAACAAATCGGCGCAATTGTTCACCACCATCATGTAATCGCCGTTTTCTAAATTGGCCTGTTCGGTCACTGAGTACGTATGATTTAGTTGTTGATTAGTTTTTTCATTTCTGGAATGGTGAAAAATACAAAAATTTCAGTTTAAAATATCAAATGGCGTTTAAAGTACTAAAATAGCATATACTGCTTCCATTTCCTAATGCAAGGAAGATATTTTAACTTGAAAAGCATTTGAGTTCACCGGAAACAGTAGCAAGTTTTTTACATTTTCCGAATAAAATTTGCTACTTTCCTTCAAAATGTAACCTTACGGACTTTCCGAAATATATAGCTAAAATTTGCAAAAACACATTTGCGCAGAAGTTGTCACAGCAAGAAAAACAAAATTTCAAAACCTTTCGAGTCTAAATCAAATTAAAAGCCAGTACCTATGCACATATGTAGGTGCTTGGATCGATTGACATTTTTTTACATACTCCTGTGAACGATAAAATATTCCCAAATGTACAACGCCCAAAGATTGTGGGAGTTACATTCGATACCGTAATGTGTCAAGTTGCATACAAGATATTGTTAAATAAGATAAGAGATAGTAAATAAAAGTCGACTTGTGATGCTTTAACTAAACATTACTATCTGATGGACAATTGTAGAAGATCCAGGTATTCTTATACTTAAAGTAATTAGGCTTACGCCCCACAAGATTATTCAGCACAATGTGTGCAAACAACATCTATTCGCATCTTAAATTCATGTGGTACACAGATGATTCCCATGCTCCGTTTCTCGGTTAAAACAGTACTTTTTCGGTTTTTTTCAAAGCTGGATATTGGCGATTATAATGTCAGACGCACATATTAGCAATCCAATCAAAAAAATCACAATATTAGTAGCAGGATAGAATGGATTTGATTACAGAATTGCAGAGTTATAATTTTGTTAACGTTCGCAAACATTAATGAGGCAAATATTATCCTAAAAACTTAACTTGATCTGTTCTCTGATCACTTTCCAGTAATGTTTTGTCAATTAACGAAGACCCCAAAACTATGTCAGTAGTCAGCCTGAGTACAAAACAAATTAATAAAATTAATATTAATTTTTAATTTGCTCAGCAGCTCCTACAATTGTATGGGTTGTGTGGTGATAGTAATATAGCTTTTGCTGTTGCCTTGTACTTGAGAAGGTGACTCCTTATCGGTGATAAAGATCTTCACTTCTCTAAGAGAAATATTAATTTTGTTGGATTGTCATTATATACATTCCTTTCGATTGTCTATAGGTTCTTCTTTGGTGCCTCCTATGAGAGACGATATTATTAACTTCTGCCATTTTTCCATTGTTTTCGTTTTCCTCATTTTCAAAATGCGATTTTTCTTCGTTCAGTCGTTTAAAAAGCTGAAGATTAGTAAAATTTGTTATGTCTCCCATTTTGTGTTCAAAATTTCCAATTCATAGTCTCACTTAGGATGCTGAACAGGGAAATTGTATGTTTTAGTGAATTATAATGAAGAATGCGAGAATACTAAGATGTGAAGGTGAATTTCATCAATATTCACACTGACTCGGCCACGTGCCGAATTCCCGGCACACAGTTCATTTAGAGAGCCAACACTGCGGCTCTCAGCTTCAAGTAAGCAATGGTCAATAAAATCCAATAATAGTTCGTGTAAATGCATTGAAAAAATAATTTTTAAAGTTTTCGTTTGAATAATATTTCGTAAAAATTTCTCTAAACTATTTCAGAATCTGATATTCTCATCAAATCCATTTTTTTAAAGCTGCAGTGTCATTTCGTATTCACATAGTTTTACTATAAGCTGAATGCTACTCTAGCAATTTTTAATAGAATTATTATAGACTTTATGTTGAAATAAGTTCCAATAACATATTTAACGAAAAAGTTGAAAAAAAATCTAAAAATATATGAAAAGAACAGAAAAACGCTTAAATCTACATGGAAATTTATGTTCTCGATTTTTTGCACCGATGTAAGAGTATGTAGACGAGATGTAGCAAACACCATTCATCTATTATGCCCAGACACATACGGAAAGTGTTTTGCGACATTAAGAGGAAAGCAGAGTTCCATTTACGAATCTCGCGTTAGGCTAAGAAAATGTTCGATTGGCAGCCGTCATCTAAAGGATGCAGTTTCTATTTCTGTAGAAGTAATATAAGTCGGCAATCCGATAACTTATATTAATTTGCATCGATTGAAATAAATATCGTCTCTTCAAGATAATTTCGATTACAAGATAGTTTTGCAAATTTATTTATATACCAAAACATCACAAAAACCAATAACAATAAAAAGCTACTAACGCCACTAGTGGAAGAATAAACCAATTCAAGAATATACGAAGGAACAAAAGCAATGTTCGAAATTTGGCATGTCAATCGGAGTTGGAATAATTTCTAATTTTAGCTTCAATGGAATAATATTCAGGAGACTTTTGCTACAGATAAAGCTCATACAACTGATATAGCCCAGCATACAAGAGAGGTCGATATCTATGATATTTCACTGTAAACTGAGAGTAGTTTTTGATATATCTTCAAATTGTTTCACATACTTATACACTTTTTCATAGCAAGGATACTTACTTATTTTGAGTTATATTTGTTAACATATTTTGTGTCATAATCACAGCATTCTCTAATTCTTTCAGCATCAGTGAATCTTCACAATTTCTGAGATTTGCGTGTAATTGTAATACAGTTTGGGTTGTGGTGTACAATTTGTTAATAACGTTATGAACTTGAGATTTAGCTAAAATTTTGAAAAAGCAACAAAAAACCGGCATTAACAAAGCCTCAGTTAAGCAAATGTTAATTCCACATTAACTTACGATCTCCATTACTGTCTAAGTCGGGAAATTCGACAGACTCGTAGACACCTCGTTGTTTGACCACATTGGGACTATTTATAATTTTATTTTTATGATCGAATGCTAAATTACGAGGACGTGGTGGCACAATAGGTTTTGCATTGGAAGAGCTGCCCTGGGTTTCTTCAGAGCTGGAATCATCTTGAGGCGGTGCTAATTAAAAAAAATCGTAAAAATAAATATATATTTCACATCTTAACATTTCAAAATGTTTCCTTAACATACCACTGTTAAAACTGGTTTGCAATGCGCCCTTGCGGCGATTGTTATTACCATTTGTATTTTTATTGTTGTAAGGACGATTGGAAGCTAATGAATAAAATATTGATTATTTCATTGCAAAATATCTTAAGGTTCAGTTTGAACTTTTAGAGAAACTCACTGGTTGGTCCATTTGTACGGCTTTGTCCGTTGGAACCCGATCTTCCTCGGCTATTACTTTCGTTTTCTGAATCACTCTGTGGATGGTGGGCAGAAATATAATTTTAAATAGTATTTAAGAGGAATTCTTAAAGTTTAACCTACTTGATTGAGTACACCCATTGAAGCGTTTGCACTTAAATTATTGGAAGAACCTTTAGTTTGCAGGTTATTACGTTTATTGGCTGATCGGGTAGCCGAACTATTACGATGCGAGGCGCCCGTTTTCTGGGAAGAGCTACTAGATTTTCCACCTGAAAAGAAGCAAAAAGAATAATTAATAAGCAAATATAAAAACAAAAAATAAATGTTAATGAAAATCGAGTTGGAATAATATTGCAGAAGCAGACGCGTTTGCCTTAGACATATTATTAAAATTGTGAAAATGCTAACTTACGAGTGCGGTCCCAAAATTAGATTGGTGCCAGTAATTTGAAAAAAATATTTTGGTGAAAAGTGGCAATCTTGTGAAACATATGGTTTAAGTTTAGTTGTTTAGTATTTTTATTTGAGCCATCAAAAGCAAACACGGAAAAAATTGATGTAATTCAATATTTCCATTTGAAAGATCTAAGTCCAACCAATATTAAAGTCGAGCTAGATTCTACTCTGGGAGAGTTTGCTCCTTCGTTTACGACTGTAAAATATTGGATAGTAACACCATAGTGGTCGACCAATTGAGGTGTTCCGCCAGCCACGGTTAAGAAAATCTACAAAATGCTATTGGATGATCGTCAACAAACGATATACATCGTATATTGACTGAAGATTTGAAGATGAGAAAGCTGTGCGCAAGATGGATGCCGCGCTTGCTTTTAGTAGAGCAAAAACAGGGTCGTGAAGATGTTTCAGTAGGGTTTGGTGGGTTTGGCGATGTTTCACCGGGATAAAGCCTAATTTTTGCATCGATTTAAAACCATTACTTCACACCTTAGACAAAGTTACAGTCAAAGCAGTGGCGCGGAATGGGGGAATATTGTGTCCGAAAAAGGTAAAGATGGTTCCATCTGCAGACAAGGTAATGGCGTCTGTTTTTTTGGGATGCGCATGGGATTATTTTGATTAATTATCTTTAGAAAGGAAAAACCATCAACGGCGGAAATTATGCTAATTTATTGCAGCGTGTAGGTAATGAAATTAGAAAAAAGGCCGCATTTGGCGAAAAAGAAGGTGTTGTTTCATCAAGAATTGTTGTTGTTTCATATTGGGTTTCATGCTCCAGTTCACACATTCACTATTGCGATGACCAAAATTAATGAATTAAAGTTCGAATTGCTTCATCACGCATCTTATTCGCCAGATTTAACTGATTTTCTATTTTTAAACTTGAAAAAATGGCTCGATGGTAAAAGATTGGCCAACAATGAAGAGGTGGAGTCTGCGGTTGATGACTATTTTAAGGACTTCTTATTATAAACAGGGTGTAGAAGCTATTGAATATCGCTGGAAAAAGTGTATCGAGCTAAAAGGAAAGTATGTTGAAAAATAAAGAACAATTTTTCCAACTTTTTTTTCGTCTTTTTTATTAGGTCGGCTAGTTTTGGGACTGTCCTCAAAGTTGAAATATGTTAGCATCATTATCGACCGAAGATAAATGTTTTTATAACGGGTTGTAGAGTTCACCATTACTGAAATAAGCAAGTGCAGGGAAGTAGTACTAGTCGCTGTGGCAGCCGATTTGTCGGAGGTGTTTGATAGAATCAGATATGTCGTGTTATCCGAAAACAATGGCCATTCAATTGTATGCAAGGTATGGTGTCGAATGTGAAGTTCAGAAAAACGGAGTTGACGCTAATATAAATATATGGGACATAATCCAGGATGATGGTGTTTAATCAATGATTTTACCAAGTTACCGACTGTTGGTCCATCAGATATCAGTTTGAGCTATCAATGACGTATAAGTCTATCTTGGAGTATACGGACTCTTTGCAGAGAAGTCGATAATTGGAACATAAGCGTAGCACCTGTGTTTAAAAAAGGCTATTAATCTTAGCCATATTATTCGCAGGAAAGGGCAGACTAACCCCCGGCCCATGTCTTGATGCTCAGAATGACTTTATCCCCACAAGAAGTTCAGGGGCGGTATGTCAAGAGACGTATGTAGGGCCAACTTTAAATGGTCTTTCTATAACTCAGTAACCCCCAATCTACCAATACTCTGCACTTTGTTGATCATTCTCGGCTGATTGCAATTCTATGGAGTCCCTCATCATATATGACAAACAAAGCTGATAATTGATGAGTTACTGATAGGTTACTTTAGGGTTTATTTATTCTTGCTGGCAGATACTCAACATGTGTATAAAACATTAAGGACCCTCCCTCATCGATCTCCTCCCGATGTTTCCAGTCCCGCCTAATTTCTAACCCAGAAGGCCGTCTAGCATAAAAAAGGAGGTTCAGCACTACCTGCTTTAGCTCTGATTCGTGAAACTTGTAGCCATGTATCTAGCTCCTCCAAAAAACATTGCTCGAGGTGTTCATGAAATGCAGAAATTTACCTTTATTGCCACAACAGAAATTTATCATCATGGCTTCGTCGGGAGACGCCATAGCCTTTGAACTCTCCTAAGCAAACACCGAAATACTCCGTCCTCCACGAAGAGAGCCAGATGGTGGCAGAGAACTTTTGTCTGAACTGGGCTAAATTTTCTTCATATCAAGCTACTTATAATGCTTATAAGCATTTTGTAAAGATGCCAATGGCTCATTTCACTCTGGCTCCATTAAAAAATTCCTTCAGTCTCGGGGTCTATAGAATCAATTGATGCTGATGGATTGGTGGTAGCCCTTTTCAGCTTTCACACAGCCAGAAAGAAATCACATTGAGGTACTAGTACACAATATGGTAAAATTTTGATAAAAAAAACTATCTCTCTAACATAACTGAATCATATGTACTCGTATTAAATACATTCAATGGGAAGCACTAAAACTTAGATTGCAGGATTATTAGTACGGGAGCTACATGAGAACATGCGTGGACTGAGCCTTTATAAGTAGAATTTGTACAAAATCTAACCAAAAGTAACTAAGCAACATTACGTTAAATTCCAACAAATGCAGTGGATTTGAAGTTCTTGGGATCTCATACAATTGGATGGGTGGTCCATTTGCGTTGGAGCTATCGTATATGACAACATTAACTAATATCGTGAATAAGGATTATCCTTGATCCAAATAAAGTATACGAGTACATAACTTTTTTTGAGACCGTATCATAATTGCGACCTATTAAATCTTTAGAAGGTAGATATTGGGTTATTGGTTATATATACGCTGGCCAAGTTCAGTTGCGACTCATGAATTGAAACGCATTCAATTTTTGGACTCAGTGAATAAGTGTACTCACTGAATTTGGGCACCGTAAAATCATGTTTTATTCAACCCATAACGCCAATTCTGCTTACTAAAAGTGGCCCACTGGACACATTATATCACAACCACAACCTTCATACCAATTCCTACATCACAATTCCAAAAATTAGTTTGACAAGCTTTTGCTAGATTTTTTCAATTAATTGACAACTCGAAAAGCGTTACGTCTGTACATCGAGGAAAGACCGCTGTGAAAAAAAAATAGATGACTGTATCGGAAATCAAACCCACGATCAACTATCAGCATAATGGAATCATCGTGCCACGGTAGGTCACAATGTCGGTACATATAGGTACATTTTAATACTTATGTTTGATGACTAATTGAATGTAAGCTTCAATTTGACATTTCAATGGAGCTTTTAGGTATTGGTTATTCTGGTTTAAGGAAACCTAAAGCAAACTTTTAGTGCGCCTCTGAACGATTTTTCAATAGTTATTTGAAAATTTCCATAGAACTAGAAGAAACTCAGAGGAAGTGATCAACTTTTTGGAATTCGACGTCGTAAGTTCTGATTTCAAAACTAATTCTGACTAATATAGCCGTCTAAAATTTCGTTACCCGATAATAACTGAGCAATATTGGCTGTGTTCCAGTAGGTGCTATTTTCTGCTCTTACCAGGTTTGTTCAAAAAATCGTTACAGTCCACAAAAACTAGTATAGATTATAAAGAATTTAAAGAGAGGTCGGCAAAAACTGCGCCCCTAGTTTACGGCCTTTCACTCGAAGAAAAATTGTTTAGTCAAGCTACTAGAGTGACATTTCGGAAAGAAATCGCATAGGAAACGAGAAAGAAGTGAGAAAATGGAAAGAAATAGCAGTAATGAATGAAATACCTAAGCAAACGAATAGAAGAAGAATAGAGTTTTCTTCTAATTGAAGTTTGTTGATATTTTACTACTTTTGCTAGCTTTCCGTCCCCGTACTTTTTGCAATTGTTTCCATTAGAGGAAATTTTGGTACATTTTCTCTAATGTATTTTTACTATCAACTGTCTATTGTTTCTAATTTAACAAAGTTTCAGAGAGTTCAACAATAACATTACAGTAACTCACTGAATGTCTGAATCTGTCCTATTTTCTACTTGTGGGATGTAACCGAGTTTATTCTTTGTTTAACAGAGTTATTTAAAATCTAGTCGATGACAAAAATATAATGTTGGGTCGTGTTATTGACTTTTGTATATCCTACTATTATCCTTAATCTTATCCCCGATAGGATAATATATTTTTTGTAGGAGAACACAAAAAAAATTTAACACTTTTTATCGTGCCCGCTAGCAACTTCAAACAATCGACGGCGTCTACTTCATACAGTTATGGATTTGTGGATTTGTAATAAAGTCTCTTAGTTTTCAATTTTAAATACTAAAAAACGTTAATAAGTTCGCGATTAACAGCAATAATCTATAGAAAATCACTACACGTATTGTCAGAAACAAATCTTAATTTAAATGTAATCAGAAAATCATTCAATTAATCAAAACTCACCTTTTCCCATATTACCCATATGTAAATCGCTTAGGGAACAAGCCCTCCGTATCGATGAGGATTCCTCAACGGGCATGGGATGAATATTCTTAGGATTGCCTAGAAATAGAATACAGTACAGATACGATTTCAGAATTAGTAGACGGCAACATGCATAACTCTAGGTGGATATAAAAACCAATACAACAACTAAAGTGGAAAAAACTGACGTTGAAATGAAAGTGGAAACACAAGTGATGTCACTACAAGATGACTCCGAACCATCGATGACAAAATAAATCATATAAAACTCATAAAAGAACATCAAAGTGCTTTAAACTAAATCACATCGAAAAGATTAGCGTTTAATATTGTGCTCTTATGCCGACCTTCAAGCTTTTCTACATTCTCCAATGAAGCCTTCTCACTCTCATCTTCTTTTTCATCTTCATTATCTATGTCAGAATCTGCTTTCACTTCTTTGGCCAACTCCACCTCAACACCATCGCAATCAAGTTGTACGCGCTGTTGCATCAGTTTCTTATTGAGAGCATAGGAGTCTGTACTTTCCAATACATCAGGAAGACTTACATTCCTTTTGATGTGACGTGCATAGGCGCACAAATCCCCATCGGAATGATCGGCCAATATCCGTCGCTGTTCGTTCTCGATATCTTTCTCGATGCCCTTGGCCAGCATATCAAAGTTCATAGTCAGGGATTTGACGTAACCCCTTTGCTTGGTGTCACATTCAAATGGTCGCATACGAGATTCGGTGGCCAATCGGATCTGTTCGAACTTGCGCTCTTCCATTTCGATCAGCGTTTGTATGATGTCGATTTTCTTGGCGATATTCTTGCATTGGTTCGTGGTTGAGGTGTCGTTGGCGTTGGGATTTTGCGTTATCTCCGTGTTGGCTAAATTCTTCTTGTGCTTTGAGTCGCGTTGCTCTCGCTCCTGCTTGATTTCATCCACCACCGCTTGGAGACCTGGTTTTGTATACAATTTCAAGTTATCCATGTTCATATTATCATGTTCGTCGTTACCATTCTCGGAGATAAACATCTCGAATGTCTTCTCGCCATAATCCGAGGGAAGACTGGATCCAGCCGAGGGTGATACATTTAAATTGATATCATTTAATGGACATGTCGTGGTAGTTGTGGGGTGATTCCCATTTGCCCTTTTGTTACTAGGCGTGTATTTAATTTGGGACACTGTATTAAAGCGCACCGATATTTTCGGTCTCTCCTTTTGACGCATAGACGTAGCTCTGCGTGAAGCTGATCCATCAAACTTGGAGACTTTTTTCAAACAACTTTGCGCAGCCAAGGCACCAGAGCTTACTGAGGGCCTCATGTTTCCTCGCTTTTTGTGGGCCTGTAGTTCGGCTTGTTTTTCTCGCTCAAACTTTTGTAAATTCCTCTCAAATTTTCTCACTACACTAGCGGTACGTGAGTGACACCTAATGTCCGCGGTATCCACGTCGAATGAACACGATTTCTTTAGGGGCTCCTTATTGACATTGACTTGTAATTTAGCCGTTTCTACAGCAGAAGTCAAGGTAGATTTCAAATTTTCTGGTTTGGCGGGTACAGGCGGTTTCTGTTTCACCGGTTTCTTCTGGAAAAGCTTTTCGTTGTAAGCTTTTTCACTTTGAATGGGATTAGAATTTCTCTGCCAGCGTTGCTGGGCAAAGTCAGAACTAATACTTTTGCTAACCCCAGATGAGTACTGCTGATTTTTATATTTCATTGTGGGTATATCGTCTGAAACCTTGGATGCGGATGGTTGTTTGGTTGAAGACTCGGCTAGTTTAGGATATGTCTTTGAGGTTGGTATAGGTTTTGGTGGTACCGTTTTCCTGTCATTTGGTGCTTGTATCTTCTCCAGGTTATAGCTGGAAACATCAAAACTGTCGTAGGGTGAAACGTTCGAAGCGGCCTGTAGGTGACGTTGTTGCATGTAGTAATCAAAGCTGCCATAAGCATTGGGACTAGAGCCGTATGATTTCGAAACCATTTGGGCGGCGGCTATGGTGGAAGTAGGGCCGTGTATAATGAAATTGCGCAGACCGGCATGTTTAGGCATCTGCTGTTCTAGGGGAGCACTTTTGCAGTCGCTTTCGTCGGAAAGAATACTTTCCATGCTGTTACAGTAGCTGCCATCATCTAGGAACTCCTCTGACAACAGCGACTCCTGACTTCTGTCAGTAGCAAATGGATTATTTGATGTTAGGAAGAAAGAAGCGCTTGAATGGCGTTGAGTCTCCAAAAATCGAGCTTCCTCTAAACGCCTAGCCTCTGCCATTTGTTCAGGATTATCGTTTAAAATATCCGATAAAGAAACTTTTCGTTCACATTGATATATTTCCTGATACACATAGAACTCAGAGAATGAGTGTTTGGGAGCCAAGGGCACGTATGGTTGTCTTACGACACGAGGACTTATGGAGCCTTCTGGGGAGAATACAACATCTTTCTTTGGCAAATAGCCACGATGGGCAGCTAAATTATCGGGAACTGATTTCGAGGCTACAATTTGTGAGTGCCTGGCACCCGATATGGGGTCATAAACATCGACACCTATATCGTCCAGATCTCCATACTTTTTAGTAATCTCTTCTATCATCTTCTCGGTGTCGGCCTGGATCATATCTAGTATAGTGCGAGCATCATCGGCATAAACAGAGTGACGCTTGGGTTCGGTAATAATAATCGATTTGTTATCGGCCGACCATTCAACCTCTTCGTGCACAGGCGACACAGGACACGATTTGTAATGTTTCAAAATACTGGGAGTGCGACGATTGTTGCCATTCGGGTTTCTTTTAGCTCTCGCCTGTCCACCGCCAGCTGGTAGAGTTGAGCTGGAGAAAGTTTTCTGTGGCGTTGCTTTTTGAGCACTGGGGCTCATGAAGGGGACGCCCGGAGGTGGATGTATCTGATGAACTCCCACATGGTGGGGGTAGGGTGGATATTGTTGTTGCACTTGGCGCATCGCTTGACAATTTTGCTGGAGCACTGCCTTGGAGGCAGCGCAATTGAAGAAATGCTGCTGTGGCGGATGCAATTGATGTTGTTGCTGCTGTCGTGTGGGTGAATAGCTATTTGGCGATCTAATATTTTCACCATATGGTGGAGAAAGACATTTATCCTTTTCGATAATTCGTCTAGTATACTGTGAATTTTCAGGATTAGGATCAAAAGCTTTAGATTAGTAAATACAAATAGTTTACATGGCGGAGATTGATTGAGAAGGGTTTAGCAAAATATACAAAGTTTTGTTTCGGAATTTTACGATTGGCAGCATGTTTATAAGAGAAATGGGGATAAAATGAGATACGAGGGTTATTAGCACTTAAAGTTAATTTATTATTATTTCTGTAAAAATATATCAAAAGTTGTAGGTTAGAAAAAATGATACCAGGAAGCTTCTATGCATTTAAATACACCCCACGTTTCTTGAATAATTTTAAGTATTATACAAAGAAAAGGTACATAACAACTCTTATTCCAGGTTACATTCTGTTAAAAAGGAGAGGAAATTTGTTGTTCAAAAAATCCTCTTTAACGGATTGTCATACGATTGTTGTCGTATGACAATACGATTGTCGGTAAGTTCGCACAACTATTCTCTGTACACTGGTGCGAAGTTTGAGCACGATCTGTCATTTAGTTTGATCACAGTATTTGATTTTGTCAGTTTATCGCAAATATGTTTTGCGATTTTTAGAATGAATAAAAATATCAAACAACTTTATCCCAAGTTTTGTGTTGTAAATGAAATTTCATACGCCGAATCGCTGAAGGTATTACAAAAAAAGGGAATCGATTTTATCAAGACGTCACTGTGGTCGGCCATGAACGTCCTCAGCTGAAATTGACATCGATAAAATGAAGAAAATGGTGGCCATCATTTAAGTTTTGAATAAATAGCCGCCGAACTTGTTATGTATCACGAATCGATTCACACTACGTTGCGTAATTGTTTGGACTAGTTTTGTTGCCGTTTTACTAGTCCCGAAAGATCTGAATTTTCTTTAAATGTTGGTGAAAATTGCAGTTCAATTCGCACTCCGATCCCACATTCATAAAGGGTATTACAACTGGTGATGAAAATGGATTACGAGTTCGACACTGAAATAAGTCAACAAGTTGCGGAATAGCGCTTTCCAACAGAAACGGAAACCACCAACAAAAAGATATGTGGAAAGAGAATTAATATATATTTTGCACAACGATAACGCACCATATCACGAGGCTATCATTCTGAACGAATAACTGGCCTAAAACTCAACAAATGTTATCCAACAACTACTGTATTCACTTGACATGGCTCCAGATGAATTTTTCTCTTTCCGAAACTCAAATTACCACATCAGCCGTTACAATATATAAAAGACAATACTAGGCTAGGAATTTTAGTCCTGTAAATGCGTTTTGAAAAAAATGTTTTGATAATTGATAATTTGAAAGTGGCCTATTTTGAAGATGATAGAATAAATTTAAATGAATAATAAATATTTTTATCGATATTGAAGCGATGTTAATAAAAAAACATCTTTTTACAATCTGTCAAAGATTTAGAAAAAAGTAACATATCTTTTTTGTAAGTTTGAATATAGGCGATCTATATTTTTGGGTGAAAATTCAGTTAACAGGTATAAAATTTGTAAATTCCCTTTCACAAATTTAACGCATGGTGACGTGCGAGAGCGACAAAAAAATCTTGGGTATTTTATTCGGACTCAGACGTTTTATCTTGTGTCTGCTTCTACAACATCGAAGCTTATTATTTTGGAACGAATTGCAATATACATACATACATTTCCAACATGTACCGTTAAATAACCGTTAAATAAAGCCATAATCCGCACTGAATTCGTTTTGATTCCCTCTATGATTTTGGGACGTTACGCGGCGTTACATTTTTAGAAGCTTTTTACCTGGTACCATTTTTCTGTTATTGGCGTATATAAATATGTACGTATTAGAGTTGCTACATGTAAACATAATATTAAGAATGTATTTTCAAACTTACCCATTTTACCATAACGATTGGCCGCTGTTACACCCGAACGGGAACCATCTAAATTTCCAGCCAAACTTAAATCCGAGATACTGTGACTGCCGCGCAATGAACGATAGCCAACCTGGAAAATTATAACACAACATACGTCATCATAAAAATTATTTAAAAATGAAATAAAATAAAAAAAGTGTATAACACATATTAGTTTCTGTTATAGACATTTAGATTATGCAAAGATGTTATTCTTGTTAAAAAGTTAATTGCGTTCACACCAGAGTGCAAAGTCACCACTCTCGCTCGCTATACATGATTATTATGTGTCATGTCTTATTTTACTTTGAGTCATATGAGGGTTAATGTTGTGGTATTTATTTTATGTATGTAAATGTTACAGCATTTCGTTATGAGCTGTTTTTAGTTTAACTGCAAGTTGTATAGCTGAGAGTGTGTATTTATTTATAGTGCGGTGCCACATCAAGCAACTTGGAAGAGATAACTTCCATTTATATTTTAGTTGCTGCTTTGCCCCCATCATACCCATCCCCACTTTGTTATTTATATTCATAATTAGAGGTAGTTTGAGAGTTATTTTAGTGAATAACGGAGCCATTTGTTAACAGTTTTGTATGTGTACATATGACAAACTATGGAGTGGAAGATGATACATTTCCTCAACTAGCATCGGTGGTTCAGTGGTAGAATGCTCGCCTGCCACGCGGGCGGCCCGGGTTCGATTCCCGGCCGATGCAATCTCCTTTTTTTCAGATATTTCTTTTATTTCTAATATTTTTTTATGTAATTTTGTATATTTTTTAAATTACTTTTAATATTATGTTTTATATAGCCTTTTCACATTATTTCCTTCAAATTTTTTTTTTATAATTTTTTGTAATTTGTTAATTAATATAATCTGTGTTATATTACTTTCTATACTATTTTTGTGTATTTCTACATTTTTATACAAGGTGTCAGTCGGGAAGGTATACTACTTTGTTTGTTTATAATTTTTGATTAAATGAAAGAGAATGGATCTTATATTGATAAATGCTTTACTTAATGTCGGCAATTATGTATGGAATACAATATGAAATAAATGCATTTGAGCACATTTTTCATTATATTCTCACACATTTCACGCGGTATTTCATTAATTTCATCACGAATATTTTGTTTGAGTTGCTCAAGCGTTTCTGGTTTGTTTGCAGAAACCTTGCTTTTCAGATATCCCCACAAAAAGAAGTCCGAAGAGGTCAAATCAGGTGACCGCGGAGGCCAATCAACATCACCATTTCTTGAAATAACTTGTTGTGGAAAGAGATTTCGCAGTAATTCCATTGTAATCCTGGCTGTATGCGATGTGGCACCGTCTTCTTGATACCACATGTTAATCAAGCCTAAAGCATGCAGTTGTGGCGTTAAAAAGTTTTAATCATATCAGGATATCGTTCTTCATTGACGGTAACCGTGCCGTTTTCAATGATGAAAACACGTTGGTTTATCGAATATTTTTCTATAACAAATTTGCCATGTCTCTACTTCACGACTGCCAAATATGAACTGTCAAGACTAATGTTTACCAAAATGGCGTCAAAACAAAGTAGTATACCTTCCCGACGGACACCCTGTATTTAATTTTTTATTTTATTTTTTATTTATTTATTAAGCCCTATTCATTATATTGTAATAGCAAAAAAGTAATCTCGTTTTTTTTAATGTAAAATTTTAATTTACATTTTTTTCTTCAAATAATTAACTTTAATCTGCAATGTAAATGGCATTTTCTTAAATAATCTTCTGTCATCATTCTGGCAATTTTTTCATCCGTAATTGGAAGAATAACTGATGCTTAACAGCAAAATATTGAAACAATATTGATGCTTAACAGCAAAATATTGAAACATCTTTTTGTTCCTCATCTTTATTGAACGATTTCCATTCAGAACATGTTGCACTCTATGAATGAGCATACGACAATTGCTATTATAGATCAAGAGTGTATGGTAGGTGTGGCACCACCACCGATCCAAGATTCAATATTTTTTTTTTGCCGAATCTACAGAGATGAGTGGGCTCAAGCAGGTGTATCATACATTTAACATCTGAATCTTCTTTCTGTCAGTGCCTTTTTATTTTGTATAATACAATTTAGCATTTGATGAGGTTTGGACGCGTTCATCTTGCCTGGACCAGAATCTGTTTCGATTTGCATTGTTGTAAAAAATTAATTAACCATACCCAGTGACAATGCGTTTCAAAAAGGGGTCATTTTGGTTGTGTTTAAGCAATAAATTGCAAGAGTTTATCCGCTGTGTTAAGCGGGCTTCATTTAGATCGTGCAAAACGTAGATATCATTTGACGTTCAAGTTACTTTAAACGGTTTTGTGCAAAAATGTCATCTTCTCTGGACTTCTAGATCAGATTTACAGTATCCCGGATTGCTTCAATGGCTTTTTTTGTATTTTTGAAGTAAAAAAGCAAAATACGTTGAAAATGCTCCTTTTGTGCCTCCGTATTCAAACCGGGACTTAAAACTGACTACTGAGAGGATGTTATAAAATGCCACAAATTGAAGTTTGAAAAACGGCTGCTTTGTAATGTGAAATATGCAATTTAATAAGCTTCCTTGGCAATCCAACATATAGAAATTATCAATAACCAAACATTTTAAGAAAATACATACATATTTATGGATGTGTCCTTACTTTTACCCGAGGAGTTGAAACTTTCGTTTTGCATTTGTATATAAACTAAACCCGATGTAGTATATCGCCCACAATATCGTTACAAATCTATATTCTACAAACGTTGATAATTCCTGATAATGTTGTTGTAGGGATCATAATTTAAGAATAAGCGCTTAGAATGTTGACAACATTTACAGAATGTCGAGTGTCCCCGTCTGATATCTCTGTCATCCGGATGATGCAAACTGTCTGGACGTTAAAACTGTGGCATCCATTACAAACGTCAGGCAGAAAATTATGAATTTGGATTTGTAATTGGCTACAGACTTGGACACCTTAGTTCGCGATTTAATCTAGTAAGCAGTCAAATAACCGCAATCCATGTGGCATTATAAAATTAGATGTCAGTTTAACGTTTCATTACGAAAATATATAATTTCTTCGTTTACTTTCTAAGAAAGTTTTTGCAAGTGGCGAAATTACAGGGGATAACAACGATTTCTATTTCAAAAAAAAATTACTTCGTTTGCTTTCTAAGAAATTTCTTGCAATCAGTGAAATTCCAGGGGATAACAACAAAGTATAGCAAAAGTACGCCGACGGATTTTGATTATGATTATGAATGGGAACTGTCATCGAATAATGTCAAAACCACTCGCAACTATTCAGTGGAAATATAGTAAGTGGTCATTCACTTACTTTTTCCATTATTAATTCGCTGATATTTCTTATTACAAACACGTACACAAGCATTTTTATGCAGGAAAGTCCAATAACAAATTTTTCAAATTTCATTTGTTTCGATCATATGTTTTTCAGTCATACGTTTTTTCTTGCTTACAAATTTTTACAAACAATTTTTTTCACATTATTTTCTCTCTCGTGGCCAGATTTTTGGGATAAACGAACGTTTTTTTTATGATAACTTCTATAATTTGTATGAAATCTTACGATCTCTTCTTTACAATCAAACAAATATACAGGGTGGGCCAAAAGGGTGTTGGCGGTTTAAATATTCAATTATAAAAAAACTACGAAACATAAAAAAAATATATTTGTATTTTTAAAAAGTAGAAGCATGGGAATTTTTAAGACTTAAAAATAATGTTGTCCAAATGGCTTCCCTCGGCTGCTTGACACTCTTGGAACCGAAGTCGCAAATTTTGGAAAATTCGTTGAAAAGTTGTTCTCGGTATTTTGTTACTTTCCTGAATAATGTTCCTCTTCAACTGCTCTAAATTGGTCGGATTATTCTCGTAGACTACCGATTTGAGGTAGCCCCATAGAAAATAATCGCATGGAGAGAGATCGGGGCTACGTGGGGGCCATTCAATATCCCCCCTTTTCGAAATCAGTTTTCCAGGAAAAACATTTTTCAGCAGCTCTATGGATACCCTAGTCGTATGACATGTGGCCCCATCCTGTTGAAACCACATCCTCGAGGTATTGCCTTGAAGTTCTTGCAAAGCTGGCACCAAAAAGTCTAACCGTCGTGTACTGAAACACGAACACGCTCCACAATGTCGGCTGATCTTGCAAAAACTGGGCGACCACGAACCGTAATTGGTACTGTTGAGCCGGTTGTTTCGAACATTCTGATCCATTTTCGTATCACTTTGGCGCTTGGAACTTCACTTAAATCGTGTAAACCGTGTTCATGCCGATACAAACGTCGTGCAGTAATCACTGATTTATTGTTTTCGTAATACGCTCGGACACAAAATGCACGCTGCACTCCCGTGTATGGCTCCATGGCGACAAAATTTCCAGGAAGCGGCGCAGCGAATAACATATCCCCCCGCCACCCCGCTCCGCGCGTTACCGAGAAATTGAATATTTAAACCGCCAACACCCTTATAGCCCACCCGTTATTATCTGCAGATATAATATTTTCTGCGCCAGAATAGGAATTATTTCTGAGCATTTTGGGTAGGAATATTTCAAAATTTCTCTGAATCTGCTTGGACCAACATTTTTTAAAAACTATCGATTTCTCTACTACATGTAAAATTATTGCAGTCTCTGATATAGGTTTGGAGTATTAATAACTAGCATTCCCTAATTTTAACGGTTCGTTCCGTTTTATACCTGCTGTAGTTTTTGAGATAATTGATTTATAAAGATTATTACGACACCTGATAATAGTTTACTTTTATCAATACTGTTTGCTTTGCAAAATTAAAATTCACGTTTTTTTATATGCCTAATACGCTGGATTCAGAAGTCACATACGTAATTTTTTCACATCTGCCCCGAACTTATTTTGGCAGTATTGGCCGGCAGTAACACAATGGTTAGTGCACGCAACTATCGAGCTTAAAATTGGGTTCGGCTAGTCGCGATACATTCCATCTATCTTTCTTTAAGGGGCAGTCATCTCGACGTGCAGACAATCCCTTCCAGTTGCAGTCGAGTAATAACATTTGCAAAAGCTTCGCAAACAATGAGCACAAAAATATACGAGGTGTGTTCAAATGATAAGGTAAATTTTCAAATTTCGAGGGTTACGTACATTCGACTTTCGATTATTATTATTATTTTTTTTATTTTGTTGGTACACTCGATTCGAAGATGTACTGACAGTTTTATCCATATAGCATGTTTAGTCTGTTTGTGAGAGGCATAAATATGACAAATGTTTTGCGTGTTCGGTGATTCGATTTTTGTCTCCTTAATCGTCGCAAAACGCCGTCCTTTCATGGGTCTCTTCAATTTTGGAAACAGGAAAAAGTCGCAGGGGGCCAAATCTGGTGAACACGCTGGCTGAGGCATGATAACTGTGTTATTCTTGGCCAAATAATGCCTCACAAGCAACGATGAGTGAACAGGTGCATTATCATGATGCAAAAGCCATGATTTTTTTTCCCACAATTCCGGGCGTTTTTTCGTATTGCTTCACGCAAAAGGCGCATAACTTCAAGGTAATACTCCTTATTTATCGTACGATCTTGTGGGAAGAACTGCTGATGCACTACGCCATGGTAATCGAAGGAAACAGTAAGCAAAACCTTGACATTTGATCGAAGTTGGCGTTATATTTTTGGTCTTGATTCTTCTGGACTCTTCCATTGGGACGATTGGGTTTTGGTTTCGATATCATGAGCATGTACCCATGATTCGCCACCAGTTATGACTTTTAAGCAAATCTGGATCATCGTTGACGTCATTCAACAATTCCTGAGCGATGTTCATGCGACGTTGTTTTTTGGTCAAAATTCAGTAATTTTGGAACGAACTTCGCTGCCACACGCTTCATGCCCAAAATTTCCGAGAAGATTGCATGGCATGAGCCAACCGATATGCCGACATACTCAGCAACTTCTCTAATTGTGATTCGACGATTCTCCATAACAATTTTCTTCACTTTCTCAACATTTTCATCGCTTGTTGATGTACTGGGGCATCCAGAACGAGCATCGTCTTTCACATCTTCTCGACCTTCTGTGAAAAGCTTGTACCAGTTGTAAACATTGTATTAACTTTTTTTGACAAAGTATGCCACCGTCAACATTTGAAGTGTTTTTGAGCACTTAATTCCATTTTTACACAAAATTTGAAGCACCTTTTTTGATCCACTTTTTCGATAGCAGAAAATCGCGGAACACGCAAAACACTTGTCTTATTTATTCCTCTCATAAACAAGCTAAACATGCTATATGGATAAAACCGTCAACATATCTTCGAGACGAGTGTACCAACATAAAAAAATAATAATATTGGAAAGTCGAATTTTTTGAACACTCCTCGTAATAGGTGTAATCTCACAGGATGCGAAAACTATTATATATATCCTATTCATGGAATGGAATGGAATTTGTTCTTTTTTTATTGGGAAAAACTAATTTTTAGATTGTAGAACAAATGCAATTTTTCAATCTTTAAAATCTCTTCTAATAATGTACAATATATTTGGAAAATATAAATGTAAGTCATATATCCAAAATCATGGACCACAATTTGACACCTGAATTAAAATTGTCCAAAACGAACTCACAAGAAGTACCATTCTGGACTTATCAACTTCCCTTGCGTATTATTTTAGAAACTAGGTCTGAAATTCTCGAGATCGAATTACCAAAAGCTAAATGTTCAATGCTCCATCTAAACATTAGTTCATTACATTAGACCTTAATATCATAATTCCGGCCTTCTTATTCCATAAACTAGAAATTATAGAACTGATTCCTGATTAAATAGTATCATTACGAACAATCTAGTGCTTGGTCATAATTCTAAGACAATTTTGTGTAAAAAATCGTGTCAACTGAAGAAAATATTTGTAAAACGAGATGATGTGAATGAGAAGAGTATGTTAGCAAGTAACTAAGTCTTAAATTCTAATGAATTAACTAGTGAATACTGACAGCGCTATAACAAAATACAATCCATTTAAAAATGTGTATAAAAGCAAAGCGTGTTAAAGTCGATTATGATTTGAAATAATGTAAACATTTTAAGTTTTTTTTTTTGTTCTTTTTTTTCAACTAAAAAGCACTAAAATGGGAAAAGCCTTTTAAATATAAGCAAAACAAAGTCACAGCTATTTAAAATATTTAAAGCCAAAAATGTACTACATTTACGAAAAGGAGTGCTCACCTCAGGTATGGCAGTTAACTTTTTAACACCATTTTTACGTGAACCCTATATATGAATACATCAGCCACATATCATAGATTCATATAAATAAATATATGTGATATATATAATGTGATCACATACAATACAGTAGATTGGAAAAAATTCATTAACCAAAAATTGTGTACGAGTATATAAACAAAACCAGATAAAAGTACCATAAAATAAAACAAAAATGGGGAGTAAAGGAAAACCAAAATAAAAAAAACAATTAAAATTCAATATTTTTCAATTGTAAAAAATGTATCCCATCAAAGGCGTTACTTACATTTTCCAACTTTTGTTTAGCTTCATTAATGACCTTCAATATTTCCTCTCTCTTTGTACTGATGTACGATTTTGTTATGGTAGGCGGGGCGGAAACACCGGGTTTACCATTTTCCGTATTATGTTTGGCACTTATGCTGCGACGATCTACGTGCAGGAAACACAAAAGAACAAGAACGTGGCATATGGTTAATAAATTTCAATTACTGACGTTATTTTAACAATAAAGAACAAAACAAAAAACATAATCTTACTAGTACTGCCTCTTTCTAGCAAATTACCAGGTCCGTCGGGTAAAGCTGCTTGTAGAAAGCTGGAAGATGTCTGTGGTATACTCTCCGAACTACCGCCTAACGTTGAGGCCAACGAGCGATCAGCATTGTCAGCACTAGGGGTGGATCCTTCATCCTCGGTGTCAGAAGTACCGGTTCCTGTGCCAGTACTGGCTGTATGTGAGCCATTACCGCTGAGAGTGAGACCGGCCTTCTCAAACTTTTGCCGACGCACCGATTTTCGCAACTCCTCTTCGTTCATGGCATTGACTTTGAAATCTCTGCAACCGGAAATAACAAAGCATTTGGTAGTGAAACAATCTTATGAGATTCATTTGAGAACAGGAAAATAGTTTACATTAAACTTATTAAATTATTAAGATTTCTTTTAAGAACGTTTTTCAGATGAACCTTTTATCAAAAACTCTTCAACATAAAAAGAAGTCATCCATAATTTGTATCGAGTAGAAATTACCAAGTGTACTTTTAGAATTTCCATAAAATTATAGTCCAGATTTAATTTTTGTTTAAAGGATTTCTATCGCAATTGCTTATACTAAATATGCATCTTGGGTACTTTTCACATGGAAGACTTATGGGTGGGGTGTTCAAAACTGGAAAAGGAAACAATTAAACTGTTGGTTTTGTGCGTCCCAAATCAAATTCTACTTTTTTCAAAAACGCCATTTTCGAATAAGCAGTTAAGTGGTATACTGCAGTATAACTGTTATTAAAAACTCACAGAAATGCATTAAGGATAATTTGATGCCGAATAAATTATATTTAAAAACCGGAAATTGATGAAAAAATAATAATAATAATAAATTGATTCTTATCCAACTGAAATAACATATTTTCTGGGTTCAGATCACAGCGATAGCTTCAAATATTACCGGCTGTTTTTAACATTTTAATGTGCGGCTTCCGACGCCGCTTTAAGAAATTTTAGTTCGTATCATAAAATATTTCCAGCCAAAAGTTTGAAAAATGGCTGATTTCTGCATATTTAGCATTTAATAATTTACGAAGATGACGACGGTGTCAAAAGTTAAAATATTTATTTTTATTTCTCAAGTGATAACAGTTGTTGAGAAATCTTGCAATTAAATTGTTTAAGCATTTAAAAATACTTTCAGATTGACTATGTTTGATCCTAGTTTACAACATATGTCAAGAAAACTTTTTTAAAATTATATTGAAATGGGGAGACTGTAAATTTTATGTAAATTCATATCAGAAAAACTGAAGACAGGTTTAAAATCTGTGTATGAGAATCTAAATATAAATCTCAAATGGCAGTAGAATTTGTAGAATAACAATATGGGTTAACAAGTTTAAAATTTCGATCTGAAATGACCGAAGAAATTAATATGGAGCTGTGCAATCGAGGGTGATTTGTTTAAAAAGTGCGTCAATTAAGAATGCATGTGTGATGTGTTCTGATGGAAAATCATGTTTACAGATTTAATTTCAGATCCTAATTATCACAATAAATGTTGTCATAATGCCATAGCGCCAATCTGCTATTCGCGCTAATAAAATTCAGCCCCGGATTTTCGGGAAAATCGATTTTTCGAATAATTCGATAAAGGCGGCTTCCTTGAAATGTCGAATATTTGAAACTTATTATTATATTTCTTGTACAAAATGTGATTTCTATGCAGTTTTTATATAAAATATGATTTAATGATTCTGGATTTGAAAAAAGACTCGCTTCTGGGACAATTTGCTTAAAACAACTATCACATAGTTTTCTTAAGACCTTTTCTAATATTTAGTTCTAGAATTTTTACATAGAAAATTTCTATTAGATAATATTTTGAATCCTACCTAAAAATAAATTTTGCAAAAACCTTCGTTTATAGATAAATTATCATATCTCAGACAGTTAAGGAAGTGTCTTAACAATTCCCTTCCTTATGGAAATTTCGTCGCTGCTGTTATATCTAAAACGCATTTCACGAACAGTGGTTGAGACCAAATAAACACCTAAGGAAATGTTTTTCCAGGAATCCTTAGTGGAAACGTAATTTCTGACAAATTTTTTCTTATTATAGGAAAGTCTCTGTAGTCTCCGTTTCAAGTGTGAAAATTACGTTTGTCTTTACTTTTCCAATACCATTTTCATATGCAATCTTTTGTTGTAAATTAAATCAATTGTTTACTTACGTGGGCGTACTTGGTGATATGTTATTGTAGAACATGCCGTGGTCTGAGCTCGTCCTCTCTCCGTCCGATATATCCTCAATATCACCATCATGGTCATTATTTGATATAGTATCGAATCGCAGGCCGGGCTTACGTTTATCAACCGCCAAATTGGCAGGGCCTCTGGCAGCTCCCGCTCCTGCAGCGGAAATGGTGGGTACTGTGCCGGTATTGCTGCTGCCGATAAATTTCAATTCCCTTCGAGTTTCCATGCCTGAATCAATGGAAGAGTCCTCGCTCAAATATGTTTGATTGTACATAATATCCTTGGAAGAAGCACTATTGTAATCCGATGTCTGTGTGTTACCCAGTCCCGTGTGATGCAGCGATGGCGCAATGCCCGATGTGGTGGATACGCTACCCAAAGGACTTTCTGAATTCGATCTTATATCCGTTAAGGCCTCGGGGTCAAACTGACCTCGTTGAGCCCAACGGTTACGTGGCCTAGGCGCTAAACCAGCAGCCTGACTTGGCGATGAACTTAAATTGGTCATAGACGAAGAATTTGTGGTTGAGGGTATATTCAAGGCCGGTGATTCTGATTCGGTGGCCAGAGACGACGCGCCAGCCTTTCGCTTGGCCCACTGTGGCAATTGCCCCACATCTGAGAGTTTGTAACCAGGTGTTAGTGGAACTTCACCCTGCAGTATATTTGGCGAAATAGCAAACTTGTGGGCGTCATCCAAATCTGGTGTAGGTGATTCCACTATAATTCCCTCTGGTGCGACTAAAGCTTGTGAAATTGATCTGGGTATGGGCGCATGGCCCGATCGCAATCTCTGTTGTGATAATCGAGCCTGCATAGTGACAATCATATCATGGGGCACCTGCCAAATGAATATGCAACCATCGCCACTGGCCGATATCAAGTGGCGGCAATCATTGGTAAATTTCAAGCCCGTCACCAGTTCACTGTGGCCATACATGCGCGCCATGCACTCATTAGAGTAGTAATCATAGACCGCTAGAGTTTTGTCGGTGCACGAAGTGGCCACGTAGATGCCACTGGGATCCAGGCTGAGTTTAATCAAACTACCCTCATCGGAATGTGAACCCTTGAAGGTTTTGGTGTGTTTGGAGTTTTGGGTGCCATAAACGCGTATATTGCGGTCTTGACAAGCGGTGAGTATATGTTTGGAATTCGAGTCAACCTCCATATCGTAGAGAGTTGTTTTGCCCGATGTATGAGTACCACGTAAAAATATATTGCCCTAGAAAAAAAAAGGAAAAATTTATGTTAAAAATTGCTTGGAAATCTCAATAATGAATAACATTTTCTCTAATGAAACTCTCTCCGAGTTTAATTTTTATAATAGAGGAAGACAAATAGCTAACTGACTAACACTTATAAATAGTCTCAGTTATTTTCTGTAAAAGAAAAATTTTTAGAAATTTACCATCACTAAAGTATATTCGTATTAGAAAAGTCAATGATTTTGCGCATGGAAGTGTTTATGAGACAAATTTTCTTTACGTAAATAATTTGCACAATGTGTGTCTTACAGATAAGTTTATATACGAACAATTATTGGCGAAAGGCGATAACATTTCTCAGAGGAATATTTTATAAAACAGTATCGATGAGAAAACATTTTCGAAAACTAGTACGAGTTGAGATCAGTTCAATGGAAAGTAACAACTTTTCTATAAAAAAAAAAACATTTGCCAGAAAACTTGTTGCAGCAAATAAGCTTATCTAAGAAAAAACCTTTTCGTATAAGAGAAGTGTTGAACTACTCCTAAAAAGTATTTTTGATTTTTAAAATCTGGGCAGACTTAATGAATGTTGTAAGGACAAGTTCGGCAGAATTTGTTTATATTAATACGAAATTTTAAGAACGAAATAAGAACAAATTGGTTTTGAATTTTACTAATATTAAATAAAATAAAAAAATTAATTATAAAAAGCGTTGTGGTAAGTTTTTTAACAAATGAAATGTAACAACTATGCAGCTTCGGCTACACCTACCATGAATCCTGGCAAAGATTGAAAGTTGAGCAGATACAAATATATGTTGTGTGAGGGCGGGGAATGCCAGATTATAACTAGATATGCTATCGCTCCTTATTTATATGCATATTTGTGCCCAATACCCAATCAAAATTCGAAGTATTTCACAAGTTATAGCAATTTTACAAAAGAACAATTTTTTAAAAATAGCATAATATCTATAAAAATTGTCCATGTATTATACGAATGTCTTACAATGTGCTCATAGAAAAGTTATGCTTAAATGTTTAATGTTTATATTTAAAAATTCAGCTATTCATTATTGTATTCCATATTGTAAAGGGCACCTTACATGGGCAGATATGACTGAGCGAGATCTTTCGTAACAGAATTTATGTTTTTGTGGAGTTTTGCAGCCAATGAGGGCCTACCAATTAAAGGAAGGTTAGAAGACTTAAAAACTTGTCTTTAGTCCACTTCTGACATACTCGCGTTACAATTTCATTATAAAAAATGTGTCAGAAATCTGCTGCTGAGACACTTTTCTTAGAAAATCGATAAAAAATTCCATAACTATTGCAGAAGAAGAAAAGAAGAAAATTTATCGCTGATTTACATGAAGAAAAGTGACTTATGAAATAAATTTCTTAAAGAAGTTTTAATTTTTTAACAAAGTCTATTGAAGTTATTTATCTCACAAATATTGGTGACAAACTTATTCCAGATAAACTTTGCTCGTTATGTCTGTGCTTATAAGTAGAAAACGACTTAACTCCCGATTTACTGTTTTGAGAAGGTAAGCGTTTTCAAAACTTTTGCAAAAATACACAATTTTGAAACCAAGCTTACAATATTCATCTTAAGTACGTGAAGAATAACAGCAAAAAACATCTTGTAATTTTATAAAAATCGCTCTTTTGGAAAATTGCTATAACTTGTGAAATATTTTGAATTTGGATAGAGGATTAGACACAAATATGCTTATAAATAAGGACGACAATATTAATATTTTTTTCCTAATAGCGACCCCTCTAATCATTTAACAATAGTGAGTACTATTTAAAGTACACTTCACATAACGGTTCAGTTTTTACTTATCTGTTTCTTCTACTTCTACACATCACCTACAAGAAATTTCAAGCCATGGAAGTGTCCTGTCTTTTTTATTCGCTCTTTTCTTTTAAATGAATGAAAAATGAATGTTCTTCTTTTTTGGCCCATTTGAATAACACCCCTCTCGTGGTAATCAGTTTAAGTGTGAAAGTCCTTTGTAGATCATCATAAATCAGATCGGATTACAATAATTGTGTATAATTAAATATAAAACAATCGATTTTGAGTAAAAGGGGCCGAGCTAAATCCTTGAGAGTCGAGGAAAGATCCAAAATTAAAACCTACAAGGAGTGTGGACTTTCTATTCATAAAATAGCCAGAAAAATTAATAGAAGTCTCAAAGTTATACCGAAATATTTACGTGACACCGAAAGCTATGGAAATAATGTGAAAGGTCGAACAGCAAATGCTATTACAGCTGCTGACAAGAGGGCTATTCTGAGATATGCCTCAAATTCACACGACGCTGCTACCAAAATCAAGGTGTAAGTGCAAGTGTATCAACGGTAGAAAGAGTTTTTTTTTTTCAAAGCAGAACACTTGCAACGCTAAAGACTTAGAAAGAATCCACCGCCAGACAATCTCTATAAGGAACGTCGCCTTAATTATTGTCGTATGACTATGACGTGGGATAGAGAGTTTTTTCCGACGAAAAAAAATTTAATTCAGAGGGTTCTGGTGGATATAATTACTACTTCCACAATTTTCGAAAAGAGGAACACCTACTCAATCGATTACACAGCCGGGAAGGTGGAGTTATGGTATGGGGTGTGATCTCTTATTATGGCACAATAGAGCTTCAGTTTCTCTCTGCAAAAATGAATGCGACTTCACACAAAGTCGTGCTGGAAAAAGCTTTTCCTGAATTTAAAAATGTTTTCGGAGACTTGGAATGGAAATTCTAGCATGACAACGAGCGAATCTACACAGCAAGAGTCGTCAAATTGTGGATTAAGAGCCAAAATGTTGAAGTTATGAAATGGCCGCCTTACTCTCCAGTCTTAAACATTATTGAAAACGCCTGGGGATGGCTAAGTACGCAAGGTGTACGAATCAAGCAAGCAATATTCAAGCAAAAGTGAACTCATTAAAGGAATTAAACAGGCCTGGCCGTGTATTTTACTGGACATAATCAAAAAACTGTATGATTCTTTACCGAATAGAATACAAGAATGTATTCTCAACTAGGGCGGAAGCACCCACTACTAAATTTTACTAAAAATACTTATTTTTAAATTAGATGTAATCAAGCAATAACACCTTTAATTTAGCATTAATATATAATCTAATTTTTGTAAGGGGGTTATTCAAGTGAACCAAAAACTGAAATTGAATTTCTGATTTATTCTTTTTTGTGTTTAATGTTTTAGTACTTAATTCATTTAAATGAATTTAAATAACATAAACATAAACATAACATAAATTTTCTATGTTATAGGATTACAGTAAATACGTGAAATATGATTTATAAAACCACAACCACCAGTTCCTTATAATTATTATTTTGGAGAAAATCGAGCTTAGAAAAATATTTAAAGGGGGTGCTATTCAAGTGAGTGGCATAAGTATAAGTCCCTGAATCATATTGCTGCAAGGAACATTTATAAAAGTTGCCGCTGAGGAAATTTGCTTATAAAAATATTATTGGTTGTTCATTTGCCTATAAGAATATAGGCACTGAAATTTTTTTGATATAACTTATTTATTCATGGAAAAGCTACTAATTAAAGAAAAGCTAGAAGTCTTGACAATTTGTATTTGATCCTCTTCTTGCCTTTGATACACCTTATGCTTTAATTGTAAAAATACAATATGTGTGTTACAATATTGTAAGTAATTTTTACGACAAAAAGTTGTCTGAAAGATTTTTCTTATTGCAGTAGTCTTCCAGACATATTTCTTACAGAAAACTGTTCCTTTGAGTATTTTTATGTAAGAAAGTGAGTTTTGAAATAATTTTCTGTTAGAAAATTTTGTGCTAAGACGTCTTTTGGACACATTTTTTGTACAATATTTCTCCAATAAACTTTTATTACGTACTTATCTGAGTGACTTTTCTAATAAATATTTGCTTTTGAAAAGTTTCCAATTAAATAGTTGCTTCTGAGTAAATCTTATATAAAAGTTTAGCTTGAGACAGACAAAAGTTGTCAAAAAATTAAATGTATTCATTATTCTTACACATTTTGATGCAAAGTTCCCACTTTTATAAAAATAGAATCCTTCACACACACTTCAAATGGAAGAGTTGCCTTTAAAAAATGTTTTTTACAGACATGTTGGTACACATTTTTTTAAATAAATATGTTCTCGAATTCGGAAACCTCTCTCGCATTCGGTAACCTTGAACTCATTCTATATATGGATTTGCTGAAAAGGATCTATTATATATTGAAGAGTCTGTACATCAGTTTGAGAAGCCTTTGTAAGTTCTTCAGCACATCGATATGACCGCCTCTAAACGAAATTTCGTGTGGTCGCGCTTTTCTGATAAGATTCATTTCATCAAAATCATTTTTTATCGATAATATTTCCCTGGCAAAAGTAGCTCGGTAAACAAGTATGTCCAACATATCAACTTTAGATGAAAAAGTTTATTTCGCGATAACTTTTTGCATAAAAGTTGATTTTGTGATAAAATAATTTTAGGCTTTCTTTCAAAAAATTTAACTGCGAAATAAATTTCATAAAGAAACGCTTTCTCTAACAGTGATTGCCTTTAAGTCTTATAACTTTACCTCTTATATTAAATTTACTTCTAGAAAAATTATTAAAAACAACACTTGAACTCACCTGAAATGTTCTAAACATTATCGATTTATCAGCACCACACGATATCATTTGGAAATTCAAACCGGGGCCCACAAACTTTATCGACGTAATCGACGACGAATGATCATCCAACGTCTGCAACAGTTTATAATCCTGGGCCACATCAAAGACGTGTATCAAACGATCGCGACTGGCGCTGGCCAGCAGCTTTCGATCGATTTTATCATTTGAATATTCCAAACATAAGACCTCCGATTCATGAGCCTCTATTGTGGTTATCAATTTTAGATTATTTAAATTATAAATGCGTATGTTGCCACTCCGATCGCCACTGGCTAAATGCTGCAGCTCTGGACTTATCTTTATGCAACGCACCCCATTGCGTCCATCGTAGCTGGAATTATTGGCCGCCGCTGAACTCTTGTCACCGACAATTTCCAAATCTTTAATAAAATTCAAGTCGTCATCGATGTAGACAACCTTTAGTAGCTCCTTTGAGTAAATATTCTTGCGATATATATCATTATTGGCACAACCCTCCAGACCCCAGACACGTATGGTGTCATCGGAAGAGCAGGTAACAAATGAGTCCTCGGGTAGTGTAGGTGATATTTCACGTTCCATGTTATATGGCACAGTTTCTACACCCCAAATGCAGGTGGAGTGATAGAGGAAGGAATGTGATTTACCCACACGTTTGATATCTCGCATGTCCCAGATGTAAAGGGAATGGTCATTGTAGACACAGGTAACCTAAAAGAGGAGTAAGAGGGCAACATTAAACCAACTTCTTTATACTGTAACTGATGAAGTCACTGCTTACCTTCAACCTTTGGTCATCGTACGCCATTGCAATACAGTCGGGATATTTCGCTTGAGGTGGTACCGTCATTATATGATTGATATGTATACCCTGGGCCACATCCACGCCCAAATAGTGCGTTCTTGGCAATGTGGTCACGTATTCCAATGTACTGGCATTGAAGATTCGTATAATGGCCTCGGCACAACCAACCAATATAAACTGGCCCGTCACACTGATACAATTCGCATTGATTGTGCGACACTGTACCCATTTTTCGAGCAGCCGTCGCGAACTAAATTCGACCAAATGCCCTTGTCGTGTAATAGCATAAGTGCTCTCCGCACAGACACCTTTGCCACAGGCCACAGCACAAAAGTCATTGTCGCGCAAATCTCCCAATATGGCACTGCGACCCATGAGTGGAACGGGATCTTTATATTTGCGTCCGCCTTCCAAATACCAGTATTTGACATGGCGATTTCCCACAGTGACAAAGTAACTGCCGTCTTCGGCAAAACTAACGGCAGACACTTTGGAGCTAATTTTATTCGAGGCCATTTTAAGATTCGATTTCCAATCGAAGACGTTGACGATCATGTCATGTTGGGAACCCACAGATACCAGAAATTTTCCCGTGGGTGAAAAGGCCTGTTGGACAGAGAGAGCACGTATTATGGGGTCTTGAAGCAACAGAAAAATATGTACTTACCACACATGTGACGGCATATTTGTGGTCCACAAATTCGGCCACTACATTGCCGCCCGTACAGTGTTCTAGATTACCATTGGGAGCTTCAAGCTCCCATACTTTAATGGCTGGATTTATGCCACATTCCCCGGTGGCCACATAGCGGCCACACCGTGAGAATGCTACAGATGTGAATGCTTTGCGGGATGTATTGACCAAATAGGCCTGTGTTTGTCTTTTGGCATTGAATAAAACGATAGTGCAGCTGGAATAAAAGAGAGAAAGATACAAGTTCTCATTAATAACATTGGCGACATCTACTACCTATTTTGAAAATTATTAGAAATTTTTTCCCCAAAAATGTAATATTTGAATTTAGCGACTTCCACTTTTTTCAGTGCGAATTTTGCGTTATATTTTATATATTTTGATAACTTTTACAATGATTATAAATAAGATTTTTTTACATATTATTTCGACTATTTTACTAATTTGGCTATTGGGAAGCCAGAAATGGTTAAGGTGTTATTCATAATATCGACCGAAATATTCATGATGTTCGTAACGAACAAGATTATATTGACAGGATAGTTTGTAGCATGTACGAGTAGATTTTAATAAAATCTTCAAAATTATAACTTTATGGGTGTGTAAAAAGAAACTATGCTGAAATCGGTCAAACTATTAAGGTTACCTGGAAAAAAGATTTAGCTGTATGTCCTATTTTCACTAAAATTAGAATGAGTAAGATACAAAAATAGATGCAATTTGGACCCCATAGAATACTTTAGCTTTTTGAGACATGAGGAAGTGGGTCAAATTTCTCTCGCACATTATATTCACATATTATTTTTGGGAAATAGAGAGAGATTACTGAGAGCAGGAGAAGACGGCTTTCAACGTCAGTTAAAATAACAAAGAAAAATATTTTGTTATCGGAACAAACCTGCAAAGCGGAGCCCTAGTCAAAGTTGGAAGAAATACCTGATTCGCCCAAAAAGTCATATTGCAGATACCTCTTCCTTATAAATCGCAAGACTATCGCTATTTTTCATCATCACATATATGGAAATACTCCGGTCAAAACATATTTTAATGATGTTATGGCAAAGTAATTTCATAACGAACCGTTCAGAAGCTCCTGTTAAGATCAACTACTACTAAGATTAACCAGTATCGGACTGTAACAGCCCACTAACTTCACTTTGGGTCTGCCGCCTTTTGCATTAAACTGTTTGTCAACTCGACGCAATGACAAATAACTGAATGAACATTTCCAAAAAATGTACATATATTATAGACCCACTGCAGAGTTACTTGTAGCCAGGAAACTCCTTCTCAGTTTTAGCAATAAGCCAACAGATCAAGATTTTGATCGGCTCTGTAATATTCAGATCTTCTTTGCAAGTTTTTCATATTTTCGAGACGATAGCGTTAACAGGTGAATGACTACCTACAAATGCTAAGATTTGACCAGTGAATACATTTTTTGTTTGTCTTTTTTTTCATCTCTTTACAGAATTAACTAAATAATACTTGGGAAATTTATGATGGGAACAAAGAACAAAGAACCAAAGTTGTTTAATTTTACTTTGAAAGTCGAACTTTCCTTCATGTTCGAAATGCTCATAGCGCTCCAATAATTTACCGATTGATTCAGCGTTTTGATTCAGCGTGACTAACCATTACACGATGGTGCTAGTATGAGTGACTTTCATGCATACAATCGCGGTTTCTATCCCCGACGTAACGCTTCGAGACTTTGAGTAGTAGAGTACTCAACAAGTATCGTTAAACTGTAGGTCCCCCTTTAGTTAGTCTAAAAATAGAATTAGGGAAAGCCCACGCAATATGAGAAGCTATCCCTTTTCTTGGGATATACAGAGATTTGTGTGTTTAATTTAAAAAAATGCTGTCAGAACGTCCGAACTCTCTGCAGAAAGTATATGCTCGGTAAATACAAGACCTCTAGATAACCTTTGCATATAAACTTTCTCAGTTGCAACTAAGGGTGTCTCTAATTACGATATCACCGACACTCTGCGGCAACACAATGCTTATATTGTGACAACTACAAACAAAACAACGGTTGGTTATGAACCGCAAGGCTCCTAAAATCCCTAATATGATGAGAAATTTCGTATTGCGCCGGAGAACAATAATGCTGAATACTTAGCAACGTTGAAAAGCCTAATATCTCCAAGAATTAAACCCTGACTTGAGTGGTTTTCGTCATTTCATTTCTTCTGTCATAGTTTCAGTTCCAGAGATATTTTGGAAACAACATTTGGAGGCCTTAAAAATGTAAGCTTAGTTACATAAAGCCTTTCTTAAGATGCCTTTTAGACTGGAATCTGAAAGCGCTTTTGATATACCCAAATCAAAACATAAACTAGATGTTTCTGGTTATTAGCCTATGAAACAGAGTTGCTTATACAGGGTGTCCGTCGGGAAGGTATACTACTTTGTTTTACCGCCATTTTGGTAAACATTAGTCTTGACAGTTCATATTTGGCAGTCGTAAAGTAGAGGCGTGGCAAATTTATTATGGAAAAATATTCGATAAACCAACATGTTTTAATCGTTAAAATATTTCATCAAAATCAATCATCGATTACTGTGACGATGAGAAAGTTACGTGAAATTGTTGGGAGAAACAATTCGCACTATTTATCGTGTAGTGAATGATTTCGAAGAAAGAGGGTCTGTAGCTGATAGGGCCAAGCATGGACCACAACGTACTGCAAGATCGGCTGAAAACATTACTGCTGCTCAAGAAAGTGTTCATCAGCCATCAACCTCCATTCGACGCCGTGCTCAGGAGCTTGGTTTTCAAAGAACAACTTTGGGCACAATTTTGCACAAGGATTTGCATTTATTTCCATTTAAGATTCAGTTGACACAAGAGCTTCTTCCACAAGACCATTTATGCCACCGTAGATATGCCAATAGGATGTTACAGCTCGCCCATGACAACCCCGATTTTCATGAAAAAATCATAATGAGTGGCGAGGCACATTTTCATTTGAATGGGTATGTTAATAAAAGAATAGTCGGTTTTCGGCAATGGAAAACCCTCAAATTATTCATCAGTCACCTTTGCATTCATTAAAAGTGATAGTCTGGTGCGCAATTTGGTCGGGAGGAATCATTGGACCTTACTTCTTTGAAACTGAAAACGGCGTAATGGCAACGGTCAATGGGGAGCGATATCGTGATATGATTGAAAACTTTTTAACGCCACAACTGCATGCTTTGGATTTGATTAACATGTGGTATCAACAAGACGGTGCCACATCGCATACAGCCAGGATTACAATGGAATTATTGCGAGATCTCTTTCCAGAACAAGTTATTTCAAGAAATGGTGATGCTGATTGGCCTCCACGGTCGCCTGATTTGACTGCTCCGGACTTCGTTTTGTGGGGATATCTGAAAAGCAAGGTTTATGCAAGCAAACCAGAAACGCTTGAGCACCTCAAACAAAATGTTCGTGATGACATAAATTAAATACCGCGTGAAATGTGTGAGAATGTAATGAAAAATGTGCTCAAAAGGGCTCGCATTTGTGAGGCTAACAGAGGCGGGCATTTATCTGATATTGTATTCCATACATAATTGCCGACATTAAATAAAACATTTATCAACATAAGATCCATTCTCTTTCATTTAATCAAAAATTATAAAGAAACAAAGTAGCATACCTTCCCGACGGACACCTTGTATTTTTCAACACAGTAAATTTTTGAGGTCTTACAATATATTTACCTTTTAACAAGTGCAGAGTTTTGAGGTCTTCACAAAATCCTTAGAATATTGACTTTAAAAAACACAGGCACATCATACCAAAAGGCGTATTCTAAACATTAAATGGTTATAATTTATCGCGTTGACGAATAAAAATGTTGGTCCAACGGCGCAACTTTGTATGTTCAGACTCACTTTCACTCACTATTGCTAATAACATTACAGCTGTATTAATTTCCCCATTTTTATCTAATTAAATAGCAAAATTTTCTATAATTTTTGTATGTCGCATTTTGTGTTTTTATTTTCAAAATTTTCAGTTAAATTTCTATGCAATAAATTGAGCTTCCACTAAGCATCATCCTTCGGAAGTAGTTGTCGACAACACTCTCGAGGCCATGGCCACATCCCAATTTCCAACATATTTGCAAAATAATGATGTTAATAACATATTCACATTCATATCAATTTCGACGACGAACCCTGTCACAAAATTTCACCATAACATATCCTGAAGTCAACCGAAAAAAAAAAGAAAATATAAAATAATTTATGTGTCGGCAATGTCAAATGCATTTTCTGTGAATATCGTGAAAAGCAACATATGAAATTTATATGTGCAACATTTTGCCAGAAGGTGGACGGGGGCAAAGGGGGCCTTAAAAAAAGTAGCAGGTTATGGTTACGATGAGTCAGGGCATAAAATGTTAAAAGGCAAATTTTAATATTTACGCTTTTTAGAGCCAATTTAGCTCATATCCTAACGGGAAGCCAATCAAAATGAAATAACACACCAGCCAAGGCAAACAGCGATGATCCATCTCATCTGCATCACCCAATGAGGATAATGGATAGCTAGATTTGATGGCTCTCATGCATGATACCTGAGGTTGAGTGATAGGAAATGTGAATTTTCCATAAATTCATAAAAATCATTTGCATAGAAAATTGTTATGCGAAATCGCAATTCGTCGTTCCATCCCTCTCTCCATTAGTTTAGTTATAATCCAGTATAACTAATTCGCATTTACCCTGTACGCTCCGCTCACATTAAAAGCAGTAATCATTTTGTAGGGTTTGTCCCAGGAGATGGCATAAATGAAAACTGAAAGTGAATTTAAATAAAGCGGAAACATTTGGTTAAAACAAATTGCCACTTTTCGTCTTCCTCCACTGCTTCCTTGACATAATTTATTATGCAGCTCTTTGGGTTGCAGTTACACTGATGATGCTAAACAAAGTTAAATGTTTTAATAGTTTTCCCTATAGTGTTGGCAAAGGAAAAGTTGAAGGCGGTGAAAGGTGCAGAAAATTCGCATTTAACGAACTATGAAGGTTCACTCACTTTTCATCGTTGCGTTCTGCTGTGTTAGCCAGTCAGCCCTTCTACGACTGTTAGTTGTTAAGGTCACCCTCTGACAGTAGTGCAGACCCTTATTTGTCACAGGGGCCAAAAGAACTCAACTCATCTCGTAACGTATATCTGTTTCTTCGACGTTACCGTCCCCACCCTGTAGTTTTATTTCAAGGATATTTCTCTGCATGCACATTTAGTTACCGCAGCTGCATAGTTTGTTTGCTTTAAGGATCCATTTGTCCTTCTCGCCCTTTGCATCCTATGTTTTATGCAGCTCTCTTACTCATTCATTCGTCATTGAAAGTCCGGTCTGGGCTGTGGAGAATATTCTCTTGGGCATCTTTTCATTGCCATTTGTTAAGCTTTTGATGCAATGCTACTGCCGTCTTCATTTTGCTATTTTAGCTTTAGTTAACATTCACATTTTAGTTAATTTTTCATAACTATTGTTTTGTTGTTAATTTTGTATCCTCAGGACACACTTGTTTTCTGGATTTGTTACATCCTTTTTGAGTTAGGTTTGAGTGAATATATATAGAGCTGAACAATAAATAAATTTTATGGCAAAGACGATGATACGAGGTTAATTCTAAAAGTTTTTGGATTGTGCAAATTAAACATTATGGTGGGGGCGGTGACGTTGAAGAAACAGATGTACGTTACGAAATGAGTTGAGTTCTTTTGGCCCCTGTGCTAAATAAGGGTCTGCGCTACTGTCAGAAGCTGACCTTAACAGCTAACAGAACACTAAAAGAACTCACTATTTATTGGCGATATTTGGCTTTTTGACTAGACTTATTGAATGCTTGCCTACTCAAAATTTTCGTCAGTATATGGAGATGATTGCCGCCAAAACTAACGAAAGATAGGAACGACAAATAGTCCAAATAATACTGTAAGCAACGATTTGCCCGTTTTAAAATTATCTTCAGTTCCTCTGTGTTGGCTCTACATCTAGAGATATGAATATTTGGAAAAAACGTTCTAAATCGCCAAAAGCTCTTCATTAGAAATTGTAGAAAAATTTGTTTCGAGGACGTTTTTTTACCGTATTCAGCAGACAATCGATGATATTGGATAAATGATATTGGATATCGATTGTCTGCTGAATACGGTAAAAAAA
>JAHXMU010000724.1:1861339-1874728 GCA_019455685.1 Philornis downsi | reverse complement strand
CTTAAGCGGCAATCATCTCCATTTACTGACGAAAATTTTGAGTAGGCGAACAATCAATAAGTCTAGTCTAAAAACTAAATATCGCCAATAGTAAAAAAATGTTCCCGAAACAAATTTTTCTACAATTTCTAATGAAGAACTTTTGGGCATTTATAAAGTTTTCCCCACATATTCATATCTCTAAATGTAAACCTAACACAGAGAACTGAAGATAAGTTTGAAATGGGCAAACAGTTGCTTACACTATTATTTGGACTATATTCGTATATAGTTCCTATCCTTCGTGAGCTTAAGCGGCAATCATCTCCATTTACAGACGAAATTTTTGAGTAGGCGAACAATCAATAAGTCTAGTCTAAAAACTAAATATCGCCAATAAATAGTGAGAATCTTTATGGGCACCACTTGTATCATCATGGAGTAAAGGACGTTCCACTGACCCATTATCTTACATTATATGTCTACTTAGCTCATTTCTTTCACGAATGGAATATGGGAGAGCACGCATCCGCTTTTAAACTTATTGAAGGGGACCTATAATTTAATTATTCACGTCAGTTCGAGAAGCTTCACTACATTTTTTGATTGTTCGACTACTCGAAGTCAGACACGTCAAGATGACCCAACACTTAAAGGAAAACAGTTGGCAATGTTTTGACACGATATCACCATCATATCGACGATAGTCACGTGCCCTACTATCGCGCCACGGTCGGTGACACCTGGGTAATTTTATAGGCTTTATCGGCCCAAACTCGAATGTAACCTGCCTATAGATAGAAGATATGCTTAGATCAGCATAGACTTCTACTACGTTGGGGAATATTTGTACATATGCACCAGATAGAAATTACAACCGAAATAACAAAATAGGTATTATCCCCCATCCGGTGGTAGTGGGTAAAAAAATTTTAAATATTTTGAAAAAACAAGGAAAAAAATAGTTTGGCCATCGTAAATTTCAAACTGGTTGTATAGAGGTGGTGATAGATTGATAGAGATGATTGATATGATGGCGGGGAATCTTCTAATCAATTTGGTACCTCTCTCGTTGTAGTTGTGGAATTAAAATGTTGGACTGTATTGTGAATTATCCAATAGCGATGATCTTTAGAAGGACCAATTTCACAGTTGGTTTCTACCAAAGTACTTAAAATTGGAACTTGTAATTTGGATCACATAATTTCATAGTCATGTCATATAATTTCACAGTCATGTCAAATTATATGCAATCAAATTGATTGTGCAGAAATTACAAGTGGCGATAAATAAAAGATGAGGGCTTATTCAGGCAACGAGTTATGCTTACCAGTTGAGATCTGATTTGTAAGTGTTTTTTTCTCATTGCAGAACTTCCGACAACAGTTAATTTCATATGTTACAATTCAGAATTTAGTTACATTTAGTACACATATTCTCACTCAATGGAGTTATGTAATCATTTCAGGGGCAAAAATTTGAGTTCATTCACAATGATATGTTTACAAAAGTACATTTTAATGTACAAAAAAAGGTTAATTTAAATATAAATTCAATGGTAAATTCAAATTCAAATTCAAAATCTTAAAATTATGTCTAAAATATTGAAGTTTAGACACTGGTACTTGCAATTTTTAGGATTTTGGTTACATTTACTCAGAAATTTCCATAGTGCAGCCACTCTTACACCCCCAAAACCAAATATAAACAACATTCAGAATGACAATTAAATTCTGAATTTACATAGGCTGTGTAAAAGAACTTTGTTTTTATGTTTATTCAAGCTCAAAACCAGTATAACTTTTTGATTCGTGCTTCATTCACGAAAAGAAGTTTTGGCAGAATGATATTCTCATAATGCCAGGCCGCATAGCTATTTCGGATTCAGCTACGGATCCTCATCAGTAGACAGTTTAGAGTTTTAAAAATTATCAACTTAATGAGAATTCCTTCTTGATTGTCCAGACATCACAAGCATTCACTTGTGAGAAATATTAGTTATTATTAATATTATTTTATAATATTAATATTATAATATTCCTAATATTTCAAATTTAAACATCTTTTTTAATAAAAAAAAAATTTCTTTCCTAATTCCGAAAATTTTTCATATAGGAATTTTTCAATTAGTCACAATTATTAATATATATATATATATGTGCCGAGTATATTCACAATTACTCGGCTGTACACTGTGCGAAATGTTTCCTTCTGTTACATCATTTGAGCTTTCAGATTGCCACTTTCTTTTTCACTTCGATTCATTTCACATTTCCTATTGTTTAATTTGATTTTATCTAAGATTAATGGTGGTAGTTAGATATTTGTTGCATTTGCAGGCACTACAAACGTCCCATTAAACTCTTAATTAAAGTGACACCGCAAAACGGCTCATAGCAGAGTGTTGGCTGTGTTTGTCCCTTAATGAACATTAAATTAAAATGAAATTTCATTATAGCCGAGGTTAGCAGAGGGCACAATGAAAGTGGATAGACTGCAGCCCGACTGCATTAATAAACCAAAGTACATAAAACACAATACGATGAGTACAGCTGGAGAGCTGAACTAAACTGTGTTGTTAAGTTTAGCAACACTGTAGTGCCCTGACCTGAAGTGAGCTGCAACAGCAACAGCATTTTCTTTTTTTGTTTGTGCAAAAAGCGAAGTGTTTAATGGACGACCTTTAACACACTTTTAATTCATGAAATTGTTTGGAAGATACCAACCAACATTAGCAGCTCCCAGCCACAGAAAGCAACTGATTTCGGTCGGACGTTGTTAGATGAACCAACCAGACAGACAAAACAGTTCACTTTCAAAGAGCCCACTTGGATTTCCTGGGCTTGAAAATATTCGCACTGTTGCAAACACTAGCAAAAATATTTGGTAGATGAAACGAAACAAAACACAAGAATACTGAAGGTATTTGTGGCAAACAGTAAAGATAGTGGTTGGTCGAAATACTGGTGGGCCTAGAGGAGATCACCGGCAACATGAAATCGTTTTTATGATGGCAGTATTTAAAATGGGCTATTTGTGGGTGGCTTTTATTCGGATTGGTGGTAAAGTGTGAATATTAAGAGATGGTTAATATCACACTGAAAGAAAAATATGAAAATACAAGGATAAGAGATGATAAATTAATAATATTTAGTTTGCCAATTTATCTTACATATACAGAATTCCGATTATGAACTTGTAGGAATAACTATGAGTTGTCGAACCTCATAAAGGAACTTGGATTACGGATAAGTAGCATTCGCTGATTTTAATGGCGTTATTATCTTATTATACCCACCACCATAGGTTGAGGGGATAGTAAGTTTATTTGAGACCCTGCGGAATTCTATGACACTTGTGTAGTAAATTTTAACTATTTCTTCGATTGTTAAACGATCCATATTTTCAAATGACAAACATATCACTCAATAAATAACATCTCAGGTGACAGGTATTTAACAGCTGATAGCCCTGCCAGACCGGAGGTTTTAGAACCACCAAATGGATAACTCTGTATTTCGAGAACCACTTTAAACAAAACTGACTTCATTTTTGGAGGAACAACAACTCTTACATACAAGTCAAAACACTCTAATTCATACAACATTTTGTTTACATTTTATACAACATTTTTAATTTTTACATCTAGCATGTTTGCTGTTATAACACAAAATGAATATTTACCATCGACTAATGAACACTAATTGGTTAGAGTTGCTAACATTTTAATCAAACATATCAACTTGTTTACCATCCTCCGCATCCCCTCACCCCCCCCTAAACAACATAGTCATTTTGATTCGAGTGTAACCTGGTAGAGAAAAGGAGATGGATATTAAACTTACCCGGCTGGATAGGCCAATAAGCCATTGATGGGCGAACAATCCAAGGCTGCATTGCTGCATACAGTGAGGCCTAAAACTTTTTTAAGTTTTATCTGCAAAGAGAACAAAAGGAAGATTAGACGTTAATATTAAAATAGGGAATTTAGTATCAAAATCATAAAATATAAATTCTATTAAATAGAAAAAAACATCATGGCCTTGTTTTAGTTTTACTAAAATTTTGAGAAAAAATCGTAGTTTATAATTTGCACTTATTGTTAGCTAAAACTGTTTGTTTTGTTTATTTTTCTACTGCCACCATCGTGCCATTAATTTGCATATCTAAACACTAAGATTGTTTGTAGTTTGAATATTTTGTTGTCAATATTATTTTGCCCGCCTGTGACCATTTGGTTTTTTGTTCACGCTTAAGTTGAAAAATATATGAGCGAAGTGTAAAAAACTCATTGGTTGAGACCGAACAAGCTGTTAACACGTTTTTCTATTCAAAATAAACAATACTGTTTTATTCGATTTTATTTTGATGTCAATATCAATTCATGTTTTATGCATTACACAATTCACGTATTCGTTGTTATTCTTATTTCGAAATGCGAAAAAACAAAACAACAACAACAATTCCAATATGAGTTGTCAAGAATTGTAGGAGAATCAATATCGTCACATTGGCTTAATATTTATCAAGACAGGGATGGAAATTGTGAAATATCCTTACACACATGGATTACATTCGAGCCGTCCATATTGTTGAATTTTTCATGAGTTTTGCTACAAATGATTAACTTTGCTAATGGCCAAAATGTTAATCATGTGTAAAAGTTTACCTTACAGAGGGTAACTTCTAGACATAACCCAAAGGGCGCCTTTCTGCACTGTTTACATATATTGTAGCTTTAGCACACGGTAGCATACAAAGTAACCACATATAGTTTTCAGGTGATTATGAAGGACCACTTACTTGCTTAGATGGCGGTTAGAAAAAGCTATCTTTATCTATTATATGTAAAGTGTTCAAAACCAAAAAACGGTTTTTTTATTACATTTATTTATTTTATTTCCATATCACAATCCAAAGCCGCATATGACCAAATTGTTTACACAGACCAACATTTTGCGACACATGCTTGAAATTTTACTATTGAGTTCTTAAAAAGTTTTAGTAATGATTATTATAATAATAGTATTAACAGTATTAACAACGAATATGGACAGAGATAGGATATAAGATGTGTAGCATCAATAATTTATAGCGAAGAGTAATAATTCTACAACCAAGACATTAAGAGCTTCTTAAATCCAAAGCATGACAGTGAGAATCTTCTGTGTTCATATGGAATTATTGAATTCCATAATCGTATAGTAAGAAATCGGTCTTTTCGATATATGACATTCGATATAATGCAATATTAGCGTTCATGCCAGCGGAAGTTGTAAAATATTGGTTCTTGAAGATCTTCCAAATACAAATTTGGAAACTATGTATTTGGGAGTGCCAAATTTCATATTTTTGTAGAAAAATAAGGTTGATAAAGTTTTCAAACGTCTTCTTCTCCTTCTTATGTGGCGACTGGAATAGACAGCCTTATCTATTATACGCCACCCGTAAAAAATAATTCCAAGCTCTTCGATCTTCTGCGCTTCTCCTCCAGTTCGTCACACCAAGTTTTGATTCGTCACACCAAAAACCTGATCCTTCAAAAGTAGTTTTGGTCGCCCTCTTCTGCGCCGTCCATCGAGAGTTCGTTGTCGAAAATTTCCCGTGTCCGAGCATTTGCGTCCATCCGCACAACATGACCCAGCCAACACAATCGCAGTATATTAATGCGCTTGACCACGTTGATGTCGGCATATAGCTCATACAGCTCATTGTTCATGCGACGCCGATACTCTCCGTCAACGATGGTGGGTCCATATGTTTTGCGGAGTATTTTGCTCTCGAAAACTGCCAGTACTGACATATCCGCTTGCGACATAAACCAGGATTCTGCGCCATATAACAAGACGGATAGGACCAACGTCTAATACAGTCGGATTTTTGCTTGTCGAGAGAGGGCTTTGTCATTGAATCGCTTGTTAGCAAGCAATACTCTCCTCTTTTTCTCCATGCTGACAGCATTCGTTTTGTTTTCAAATGTACATCCCAAAAACTCAATAGTATGTGGTTTAATATGATCATAATGTTCATGCTGTCATTTTCGAATAACCGATTTAACCGGCCTTCGCTTGCGTTATACGTTTCATGGAGAAATCACAAGAATGCTTAAAAATCGCACTGTACTAAACTGAACAAAACAATGTTTAAAATTCATGAAAATAATAGGAATTTGATTATAATCCGAATGTAATTGTTGACTGTTGAGACAATTTAGTGACAAGTCCGAAATTTCATAAGTTGATGTGTGGGATAATTATTTCATCTGTACAGATATAAATGTTAAAGAAAGCATTTTCAAGATTCATTTTTTACAAAAATTTATTTCTCACAGACATTCGATTGTTATAAGATTGAAGATGCACTAGCGACAAATGAGTATATTTCAAAGATTTCTCAAAATCAACAAATTAGTTGTCGAAAATGCCCACACATCAATATATATGATTAATAGAAATCCCAGTAACAAAATTCGACTTTTACAATCGTTAAAAATATTGGATCATTTTGGATTTCTTGGAGATAAAACTTAAAAAACAGGTTTCCGAAACTAAATGAATAATAACTCCAAAGTTATAACACAATCCATAGAAGTTATCCATACATATTTTGTATGTGATATTTAATACAATTCTGCTAATATTTTTAAGAACATGCTATATATTGAAATTGAGACAGCAACATTTATTCACATTGATAAATTATTGTCTCTCAATTATTGAATTTTTAAAATATTCATATGATTCTGGAAATCATTTTCAGAAATAGAAGTTGGTTTGAGTAGTATACGAGTTGGGAAAAATTTCCTGTATTTTTGAGCATAATCTCGTTTTAGTTCGATACAACTTTTCCGGCGATATTCTATAGTTTCCAAACCCTGGTTATAGTAGGAACTCCCAAACTCCTTAATATAGCTATTAACTGCAGAATCCACCTCTTCATCGTTGGCAAATCTTTTAACATCTTTTTACAAATCTTTTCTTATCTTTATCTGGCAAATAAGGTGCGTGATGAAGCAATTCGAATTCATGTTGGAGCATTTTGTCTTGATGAAATAATATTTTCTTTATCGCAAAATGCGGCCTTTTTTCTATAATTTCAATACCTAAATGCATCAATAAAATAGTGTAATATTCGCCGCTGATCGTTTTTTCCTTTATAAAGATAATTAATAAAAGTAATACCATGCGCATCCCAAAAAACAGATGTCATGACCTTCCCTGCAGGTGGAACCGCTTTCGATTTCTTCGGACACGATTCTCCCATTCCAGTCCGCTGCTTGGACTGTTCCTTTATCTCAGGTGTAAAGTGGTGGACACATGTCTCATTCATGGTTATAAATCGACGCAAAAATTCGGCTTTATTGAGAAACTGAAACATTTTCACGACACTGTTTTTCCTCTATAGAAGATCGCGGTACCCATCTTGTGCACAGCTTTCTCATCTTCAAATCTTTGGTCAATATTCGATGTATAGCACTTTTTGAAATGCCTATCATTTCAGCTAGCTCATCCATGTCTAACAAATTCACTGAGATCGTTTAATTTTAATCGTTCAATTAAAAACACTGAACAACGTTACTTTTCACCAAAATCTTTTCTTTTTCTTTTTGAAACTACTGGCACCATCTATACGTCAGATCGGCCAGTTTTGTGACCACCCTTGCAATATGTTGTAAATTTTTCAATGTCCTGACTGACATTTTCCTGTGTTGTAATAAGTTCCTTGACCCATCACGTTTTATTAAAATCGTTGTGAACCAAATTACAGAGATGTGCCTATTCTAGGTACAATCTTGTGTTCGTTGGGAAACATATGCAATTAATATTATTTCTATGCTATTTTATTTGTAGTGCACTGTTAGTTTTGATAAAAAGGAACTATTCTGCAACATTTTGGTAGCAGTTTACGAGACTCGTACATTTCTCGCACATCCATATCTAGAGAAATATCAACGTTTGTGAGATACGTATAGATAAATACCGACCATCCAATTGCAAGACTTTGAAAGGTTATTGATTAGTTCAAATAGATTTGAAATGTGTGGCGTTTATTTGTTTTGCACAACAATATAGTGCATTTACTTCGAATTGCTCGAAAACTGGGGTTCTTAAAAAGGACAAATTCAAATAGTTGCAGTCGTCTCTGCTCCTTCTTTAAATCGTTGCAACACATTTCTGTATTATTTTAGAACTACAAGGAGGTTCCTGCAGCCTCTTCTGCCTCGCCCATCGAGTTCAATGTTAAATTTTCTTTCCATGAAGAATCTTCTTGGTCCATTAGCATAACACAATCAACGCAATACCTGTTTTTTATAAGATTGACAACTATACCCAGAACTGATTAATCTGTTTGTGCCTGTATTGGTTTTCAACACTGAAATCGGAACGATTTGGGCTCTTACGTTATAATGTTTGAGTAATTGTGAAATGGTGTCCTTTTTTTATTACTATTTAATTTTACAAGTTTACAAATATATATCGAACATATTAAGAAGCAAAAATTTAAGTTATTGCGATTTCAGTGTTGGAAAACAAACAAAAACAGGTTGACGTTACCACTTAAAAAATTCTTCTGAAAAGAACATAGTTTGATGAAAAATGTAACTTAAAAGTTCGTGACCATTATTACATTTGTATAAAGTTTCACCGTGAAAAGTCAACATGTATGGGCGTTACAGGCGGCGAAGTTGTCAACGTTCGCCAGGTGTGTTCTCTGTTCGTCGCTACAAATAATAGAATTTTGTCCGCGTTTACCGAAACCCCCAGTTTTGCACGCTACCTATATTTCTCAATACTTGAGAAGGATGCGCTGACATTCATTCTTCATCGACATATGCAAGTAGCGGGTGATTTAATAGAGAGACGATACCAGTCCTAATTACTGCAGCCTTCCTAGTTGCCATCTCTAAAAGTGCAGCCCATCTTACAGTAAAATTTCGTGTCAGTCAGAGCTATCATACGAAGACATATAAGACTCGCAGTGAAACCAAAATCGGTGTTGGCATCATACAATTTTTACCACATTAGCCTACTACAAAGGCAAGTTTATAGTCGACAAGGAGGTAGTATATGTCGATCTGTTTTTTTTTTGTGTCTTTTCCAAAATTTGTCACAGTATGAATATCGCAGTGGGAAGCCGCACAGACAAGCTCCAGAAAGGTCGGCCAGAATAGGCTTTAGTCTTTCACATATCGCATTCGACAGAACCTTTTAAGCGGTGGGTAAAAGGCTGATACATCGATAGTTGATGTGACTTTTTCACTTGAGCTGCCTTTGGGAACTTCAACATTTAACGCGATGCTTTTCGTAATTGTAGCGGACTTTGAGTTTCTATGATTAGATTAGTTGTCCTTACAGGGGAGAGCCCTGTACCATAACCTTTACTTTTTACGTTTTGATATAATTTTTGAGCTTCACTTCCATCCCGGTACATTTTTATATCCTTGATTACTGCAAGTAGGCTGTGACTATGCCGGGGGTAAATAGCTTAGCTTTGTACTTGATTACGTGCCTAGAAACCTGATTAAATTTACAGATGGTGGAAGTCACAAATCACTGTTTATGTTTACGGTTCTGTAGAAAACTATGAGTCTTATTCATAATAATTTGTTGAATATTTTAAGAACGTTTTCGCCATAAAAATTTGCTTATTAAATCTTCAGCAGATATTTATGTCTTTTAGAAAATGTCTATTAAAACAAGAATAAAACGATGATTTGTCGGAGTTTAGTATGTTGATTTTCTTAAAAAAATGGTTTATTTTCAGTTGGATTCCCCATTAACCCTAGGAAAGGAGAAAATATGATCGAATTCTAGATAGCGAGTACATTTGAGGGCTCTATATAAAGACGTTATCTGATAGAATCAATTTTCAATAAGATTCGTCTGCGGTAAAAATGTACTATTTAGGTAAACTTTTACTGAATTCCAAAGAAAACTGCGCATTTAGGAAGCGTGTATACTCGGTTTGGAGTCCATTCGTATATCAAACCGCACTGCGTTTTTCATGGAAATTATATAAAAATATGGATCTTCTACCTCTTCCATTTTACGGTTTCATACACAGAAATGAAAAACGATCAAATATGTTCTGAACCACATTTCATATAGGAGGTAAAATTATAACTGGTTTTTAGAAAGCTTCATAGATTATCCGTTAAAACAAGGAAAAAGATCAATTGATCTGCTGCGTTCACAACACAACTCAATCAGTGAAATACACCAAGTATCAACCATAATGACGCCATAGATCACATGTTAACCTCAGTAGCAAAAGTTTTCCTCATTTAAAGAATACTGTGAAATGGAATTAACTCCATTGTCATGTCGCCTCAATGGTGAACAGTGATTTCATTTTTCTTTTTTTTTATTGAAAGGATTAACCACAAATTAATCCAACATACAAAAGTAATTATAATTATAATTTGTAATGGGTACCGCCGACTTTTTAAAACATTATAATTAAAATATATAAGTTGTATTTTAAGTTTTATTTTTTCAATACACCACATCTATACTTATTTTATTTTAGCACTTTGCGGTCAATAACCATTATAATTATGCACATTTATAGATATTAACCTATACATGAATATGTAATAATAGAAATTATATGTATACGATATACATACATTTATAGTATAAATTTGTATTTGCAGGTGCCGTGTGGTATATGCATACGAGTACATCTGAACATATGAACATTACAGTAGTGGACATAAAAACGCCATATGTTAGCGAGTTTGTTGCGGAAAACGAAGAGTTAATCGTTGAGTTCATGGCAAAGAACTGAATGCCGTTCATATATAATGCAACTAAACTAGTATTTCAGATAGAGTTTTCAAAACCATTGACGATATGAATGGTAACATTTTGACGTATGAAAAAAAAATATCCAAGATGGGTGCCACGATGGTTCTGAAGCGATCACAAATGCGTCGATTTTAATGTACGTTTAGTGATGTTGAAACATAAGCGGTAATGAATTAATTATAAAATGTAACAACTATTCTCAATTTTTGAAATGCCATTTAGAAATAAATGAATTAAAAAAAAATTAACTTGAGATTTTTAATTAACATGTAATAAAATAAGGAATTTTGCATACTATTCTATAAGTAGACTCAATAAGTAAGTGAAAAATATTGTATGCCAAAAACGCTGCTTGTTCTTCCTTCTATAGCAGATATAATAGATATTTTTTGTACCTTCAGAAGAATCTATTGCATAACTAAAAATAAATCGGTTTTAACAGTTTGGTAAAGTCAAAATCCTGGTTATACAAAACAAACCGACAAATTGGTTATTCGAAAATATGAGTTTACTGTCTACTTCAGTTAAGAATTATACTTCATAAATACTGTTCGTATTACCGCATTATGCAAAATTTATAGTAAACCAATCAGTATGTTAAAGATGTGGCAATAAAGTCATTATGTCTTTTTAGTCATTAGTAATTTAATTAAATTAAATTTATCTTAAAAGTAATTCATTAGTTGGCTTTTGAACACTTAAAGTTTGCAAACAATCCATCAAATGATTTAAAGGAATATTAAAAAGTAGCCAAAGGAAAAAATGACTAAAATAAAAATGAGCCAATATTTCGAATACGCATCATATTGTCGCGAAAATAACTACATTTCGGCGTCGATTTTGGTATCATTAGGTCGCTTTTGAATAAATAAAGTTTTGCAGACAATCCATCAAATGATTTAAAGGAATATTAAAAAGTAGCCAAAGGAAAAAATGTCTAAAATATAAATGAGCAAATCGCGAAAAAAATACATTTTGGCATCGATTTTGGTATCATTAATTTGCTTTTGAACAAATAAAGTTTGCAGACAATCCATCAAATGATTTAAAAGAATATTAAAAAGTAGCCAAAGGAAAAAATTTCTAAAATATAAATGAGCCAATTGCGAAAAAAAACTACATTTTGGCGTCGATTTTGGTATCATTAATTTGCTTTTGAACAAATAAAGTTTGCAGACAATCCATCAAATGATTTAAAGGAATATTAAAAAGTAGCCAAAGGAAAAAATGTCAAAAATATAAATGAGCCAATCGCGAAAATGACTACATTTTGGCGCCGATTTTGGCACCAATTTTAAAAATCCCCAAAATAAAAAAAAAAAAAAAAACTAAAGCACAAATATGTTTTTGGGTTTCCAACAGAAACGGTTCAGGAAAGGTAGTATCTTCACATAGTGTCAAAAAATATTCAAAAAGCTGCCAGTAGAAAAATCTTTAAGATACACAAATGTCGAAAGCAGACAGTCCAATCGTGTAAATTTATTAATTTTCGACACCCAAAAAGTAGACAAAGGAAAATAAAATTTATAAAAATATGTCAATATTTTGGAAACGAAGCTCGTAGTCGGGTAAATAATCAGATTTTGGTTTCACGCAATTTTATCTTTTCCCGTATGGCACCAATTTCGAAAATCGGCAAAATTAAAAAAATCTTTAAAATGCAAATGTGTCGATATCTCTGAAACAGAATGTCCAATGGCGAAAATAAACAACTCTTCGAGTTACTAATGGATTTGGGAAAGTGGTGCCAGATCACATGGTGTCATAAAATATACGAAAAATCGCCAGAGGGAAATCGCACTAAAAGTCAATAGAATATGTTTCTTTAGCTCGAAAAGAAAGCACGCAATCGCGGAAATAATTTAAGTTTGGATCTTAAGTCTTCAAAAATACAAAAACCATTATAATTTACCTTGGCAGATGTAAATCACCCAGTATAAAAAAGCATCCAGGGAAGTTAAAAAGATCGTGATCTAAAAGTGTTGAAAAATTGGACAATCATCGATGAATTTAACATGGGTTTATCGCAGGAGGGATGCTTTTGTATTTCACACCTTTTTAGCTGCCTTTTCACCAGATCCTCTAAAACAATGGAAACTCTTTTTCGTGACAATTTCCGTTTTGTAATCAGAATTCACATAACTAATTACCAACAATTTTACACATCTATATAAATAAAAGTCAAATGCCGTTCGTTGGTAAGGGCATCAGTTGATAACGGCTGAACCGAATTGAATAATTTTTTTTTTTTAATGTTCGTCGTAGTCCAACTTAGGTTTTTATAGAAAGAAAAATTTACCACGCCCACTTTTACGCCCACTTTTTTCGATTTATCTAAAATTGTGAAACGGCTACACCGATTTGGCTAATTCTTTTTTTTAAATGTTTGTAGTAAATGTTTCCAGTGCTGCTGCAAATATGAGCGGGATTGGACAATGGGGCGTGGTACCTCCCATACAAACCATAAATTAAATATCCAATATTTCTACTCCTGTTTACGGTATTTGAACAAAATTTGGTACATCGGTTTGGTGTACATATCTTAAGTGCTGCTGCAAATATGGGCGGGATTGGACAATGGGGCGTGGTACCTCCCATA
>JAHXMU010000724.1:1831585-1861329 GCA_019455685.1 Philornis downsi | reverse complement strand
GCGGGATTGGACAATGGGGCGTGGTACCTCCCATACAAACCACAAATTAAAAAGCAATTATTTCTGCTCCTGCTAAAATTTGAAGGCAAAGCAACGTTTGCCGGGTCGGCTAGTGTTAAATAATTTTAAGCTTCTGCATCAGAAGCAAAAACAAATACTAAAACTGTTGACATTTTTTACAATGACTTTTGACAACAATGCCTTAATTTCATCGGTCCCTTCGGTGTCATTAAAAAGAGCATCCCAAAAAGAGGAAAATATGCCCATGTAGCATTTGAGGGAACTATGGAAAAACAATTCTTATGGAATAACTGTCACTTCTTTTGCTGGGCAGTTGATATGGATGCATATGAATGCCGGTCATAAAAAAAAATCAAATTTTGAGAGGCTCACAAGTAGGTGCCAATAAGCTTGAAATTTTGATTGCCATAGTTTCGGTTCAACTTGATTGATCACATTGAAGTTAATTTTAAGAAAACAAAATTATAACAGAAATAAATCTTCAATATAAATTTATTTACTGTTTGTTAAATGGCGAATTCATTACATCTTTTAAATCCAAACTTCGTCAATAACAATGTAAAATAAGATAAGAAGCAAGTTCATAGGACTAAAAGTTTCGATTTTAACAAGGAAATATTGATTGTTTTTGTTAAAAATGACAGTGTTCTTACTTCTATTTCGGCTTAAGTTAATTTTATTATATTTTTTATTACATATTCTAGCCAATTGTCATTATTTAGGCGGTCCCTGGGAAAAAATTGTTCCATATATCTTATAATTACTGCAATACTCGTATGCAAATTTCGCAATGGTTCTGTCTCTTTGGACATACTCGTACTTATTTGTAACACTTATAGTAGAATGTATGAAAATAAACCGGTTTTAGCAGTTTATTTTAAGTTATTTTAGACAAAAATAATGATCGAGAAATCGACTATTCAAATACGAGAATTTGCTGCCAATGGTAGTTGAAAATGATGATCCTTAAACGAAACCCACAGAAAATGCTTCTGTCACACAATACGGAACGACCCCCATCATGAACTCTACCAAACACATAAAAGAGGGTTTGTATTATTTTCTCCAGGACTGTCATGTTAACAGCATTTCGGCCGACTAAGTATGCATTTATGTGTGTGATAGTTCAACAATTGAGGTTAATAGACATAGATGGCTGTTGTGTATATAGATGTATACTACATGTATCATCATCTTTATATAAACAATGTAACTATAGTTTAACATATACGTACATATATACATACATATACACATAAACATATGCCTTCGTTCACACATAGTCATCAGCGTTTATGTATGAAAAAATAATATGCAAAAAGTTGATAAGTTTTGAAAAATAATGATGGTGATGGTGATGATGCGGTGGTGGATGGCTGGCGTTGATGACGGCGATGATGCCTGAAAACTATCGTTTTTGTTGTCGTTGCTATTCTAGTATTGTTTGAGAGGTTTTCTGTCCCTCGGCTCATTTATGGATTTGTCTGCAAATCATAGTCGATGTATTATTATTATGATTTTTTTTCCTTCATTGTTTGAGTCGTGATTTAGTGTTATTAACCGTTTTGTTAATTAATGCAAAATGTAAATTTTGCTCATGATTTTGAACATTTTGAGACTGTAATTACTCATGTGATTGATATTCATTACAGCTTTTTCTTCATTTGTTTTTATCTTTTTTGACATTAAGGGAATGTTGGACGAAATTAAAATCTTGCAATTTTTAATTACTTTTCTTCATTTCCGAAACTAATTATTAAGCCGAGTTAATGAAATAGGTAATTAATTTTGTTAAGTTAAGTTTAGTATCAGTTTTTGGTACACAAAAAAGTTATCGCATGGCCAATTTTATTTGTAGTTTAAATGTCTGTCAAATAGTCATGCTTAAGTTTTCGTCATCGAGTTTTATAATGTTTACAGATCCTTGGATTCTATACAATATAGGAATGAGGGCGGTCCCAAAACTAGCCGACTTGATGTATAGTTTGAAAAAGATTATTTTGGTGAAAAGTTTATGTTTTAGGTTTCAAGGCGCCACTTTGTTTAGTATTTTTATTTGAACCATCAAAAGTAAACGATCTCAGTGAATTTGTAAACTTGGAAAAAATTGGTCACCACTATGTAATTCAATGTTTCTATTTGAAAGGTCTCAATTCGACCAATATTAAAGCCGAGCTAGGTTCTACTCTAAGGGAGTCTGCTCCTTCGCTTACGACTATAAAATATTGGGTAGCAGAGTTTAAACGAGGCCGTACGAGCTGTCAAGACGAATATCGTAGTGGCTGAACAATTATTTGAAGATGGGAAAGCTGTGCGCGTTTGCTTTAGCACAGTACAGTGTTTGCTGATACTTCAGTGTAATAAAGACGAATTTTTGCATCGATTTATAACCATGGATAAGACATAGGCCCACTACACTTCACACCTGAGACAAAGAAACAGTCAAAGCGATGGACACTGGAATGGAAGAATCATGTTCAAAGAAGGCGAAGACGGTTCCATCTGCAGGCAAGGTCACGTCGTCTGTTTTTTAGGATGCGCATGGAATTATTTTTGTTATCTTCAGAAAGGAAAACCCATCAACGGCGAATATTATGCTAATTTGCAAATTATGGAAAGAGGCCGCACCTGGCCAAAAAGCAAATGTTGTTTCATCAAGACAATGCTCCAGTTCATACATCCACTATTGCGAAAGTTCGAATTGCTTCATCACGCATCTTATTTGCCAGATTTTGCTCCCTTAGACTATTTTCTATTTCCAAACTTGAAAAAATGGCTCAGTGATAAAAGATTTGTCAACAATAAAGAGGTGGACAGTTCTTACTATAAACAGGGTATAGAAGGTATTGAATATCGATGGAAAAATTGTATCGAGCTAAAAGGAGATCATGTTGAAAAATAAAGGAAATTTTTTCCAACTTTTTTGTGTCTTCTTTGTTAGGTCGGGTAGTTTTTGGACCGCCCTTATATAATCTATGTTTAGAAGTTGATGATTGTGTTTTGCAACGACGTTTGGTGCAGTTTACAATTATGCTCGATATGACAATTTCGATAATGTACGAAATTTTCTGTTTTACCGCCATTACAGCAATGTGTTTTCAGACTCGTTGTTTTTTACTTAGAAATATGTTTAATACAATTTGGGTTACACTCGCACAGAGAGCAAAAACAAGCAACAAAATGGAGATTTGCCCAAAATTTGAATTGAAATTTTGCTAAGGAACATTTAGTCTGCACAAATAGTTTGCCCAAATCTATGATTGAGCAGGCAATTTGTGTCATGTGCTCGTATGCTGCTGCTTTTGCATTTGTGTAAAATCAAATTTTTTGGTCTTACATCGATTCACGCCGACCATTCGTGATATGCTTGGAAAAATATACACGCAATAGTGACATTTTCAATGTGTGTGGAGATTGCAAACAAAAAAATAAGCTCAATTTATGGGAGAATTTATAGATTTGCATCAATCGATTAATTTTTTTGTTTTTTGGAAAATAAAACGTACAAATACCATAAAAAAAAATACAAAATATGGAAAGTAAAACTGCAAAATAAATGATGGTTGATGAATGTCATAACATTGGCCAACTAAAATAATTTTTTTTTATTTAATTTATTTAAATTAATTTATTTTTTTCGTTTATTCATATTCAAGCTTTTTTAAAAATTACTGAATTTAGGTAGTCTATATTCATAGTCTATATATTGCCTCCAATTTCGATCGAATACATTGCTTTAAATCATCCAAGTTTGTTGATATTGTTTTGTAAAAACAGATAAAGTAGGGTCAAGAGACTTTGGGATCAGCGGAATGTTGTGCTTCGTAAAATTGAAGTATTGTTAAATTTTTGCTGTAATTGTGACATAACAGGCACATGGGCACAGACGCAGTATGACAAGTTGCATATCTTGTTGTAACCAGAGAGAATTGGAAGGTGTATTTCTTGATAACAATATTCACCAGCTAGCCTGTAAAAGCTCGAAACAATGCAGTAACCATAAAATCGTGATTCACATATATCTTGGTCAGAAGTGAAATTAAATGTATTGTTTGTACATACGAGTACTTCGCCTATGTCGATTCGATATATAATTTGCGACATATAATATGCGTAAGTATTGTTTTTAATGCATTTGGATATTAAATAAATTTAAAATAAAAAATTTAAATTTATAAATTTCCTGCTTTCAAACGTATACCTCTAGGGTGTTTCCTTAATTCATCAAAATTTCCTCAAAATCAGCAGCTTTTCTTATTTTGGCAATTTGTGGAAAAACTAATATTTGGAATTATTCAGGACTACAAATTTATGTATAGTCGAAGAAACTCATTTCGAGAATAGGTCATGAAAACAATTATTATTATTATTATTTTTTTTTTTTTTTTTTTTGTTTTTTTTGGAAACTGCGCTGCAGATATTATTTGACACCAGTCTCATTGGGCTAACCTTGTTGGAAAAGACCACAGGGGACACAAAAATTTTCTGAAAGTAACTTTAGAACTCTAAAGAACACTTCGAGTAGTCCAGTAATCGGCAAGTCATGTAAATGGTTTCCAAACTGTGACCTTCGGAGTCGTCGTTAAACTGTAAGCCCAGTTAAGGGAATCTAAACATTAAAGGCGTGTAAACTCACTGAATGCGAGAAACTTTCCCATGTTTCATTTATGAAATACAACGAAATTTGTTTTTTTACTTTAGAATCTGTATGCAATTCAACAGATTGAGTTAATTAAATCTTTTCCAAATTGCTCTAATTTGCTCTTCGTACTGCTTTCCGGCTGCTGTATAAATTTTATACAATTTATTTTGCAAATCGAGATATATAATCGACTGTAAATAGTTGCCCCCGCCACTGCACACTTAGCAATTCTTATTTTACTGTCAGTCCAACCACCACATGGAAGTCATATTTGTTAAAATGGATTGCACTTCATATTTCATGCAGTACCTGTACAACAGAATATATGTATGTGTCTTTCGCGTAGGGTCCTACGTCATCTGTGATGCTCTCGCGAAACTTAAAGAGACCATTGTTTGCGGATCTGGCATGGTTCCTAAATAATTTTCGTTACTATATGAGTAGAAAAAAATTACATTTATTGAAATAACTTGCGGTTAGGCCCTTGGCAAAAGTGGTACTCTACGTGTGTAAACCTTGTTCTTCGCCTAAAGAACAACCGGAACGATTTTAAGATCTATCGGGTATGTGGTTTCAAAGTTTTAATACAAATATAGCTGTCAACTCTCTTGTTAGAGCTCTGCTGTGAAGGCTGTGGTAGCTTTGCTCATTAAAATACGAAAGTAACTTCACGAATAAACAAAATTTGAGTTTTCATCGAACACAACCATTATAACTTAAACCAAATGCCTTAACATCTGCATATTTTTCCTCTTTTGCGATTTTGAGAAATTTGATGTGTTTCCAGATGTGTTCCAAAAAGTATTAATAACACTGGATCATAGAAAGAATCAGTATCAGTTTAAAATCGTAAAAAATAATAGTTTCCAGTTTTACGAGCCGTATTGGCGAGATATAAACTATTCCTCTCTGGCATTTAGCCAAATGTTTTAAGGAAGACATATTTATTGAATGGCAACCCAAAATTGTAGGCATCTTTTGAAGTTAGTCAAGATAATGGTCATCACATCAATAATCCAAATTTCTCTGAGATATATCGACATACTAAAAATATTTGCGAAATACAAAAATTTTATTACAATCAATACTGCCGGCCACTGTTTCATCTTCCAATCCACTCAGATGTCTTAAGTAATTATTCAACAGCACATATAAACCGATTTCTTCATTGCGGAATATGCTCTAATCATTAAAACATCTCGTATTGATTGATGCCACTTTAAATTGATTGCAGCAGTTATTACAACATCGCCGACTATCATCAAGATATCAACTGTCGTTATTCATTGACATGGCCCCAAACAATTATGTTATCATATTAATATGATAAAAATATCATTTTCATCCATGCTATTTATTCATTATTAAATATGTTCCACTATTCATAAGCATTAATTTTTAATTTACTGAAATTTCTCCTTGGCATCATTTCTTGGTGTTGGTGGGAAATGCGCCACCTTTCGTTAGTTAATTGCACAATTCTAAAAACTATCACTGATGTAAAACGAAAAGCTTTCTGAAGATTTATAGCAATCGAATTAAAGGTGTTCCAGTCTATATTGAGAAGGCGGGCAGTACTAGAGTGATTTTTATGTAGAAAGATCAATTTAAAGTTTTGTAGTTTTAAACAAAAGTTTTTAACCTTTCCTTTTTGATAAAATGATATGCATTTGCTAACGTCAACCCTGTGGCTTTTGATTTATTGTAAACTCAAAGTTGATCTGATTCGCGCACCGCAGCAATATAAAAATAGTATTCTTTGATATTTTTACGTAAAACTTTGCTAACTTTTGGTCAGCATCATTGTCGAACTTCAAAGCAACAATAGATTGCATCATATTTCTTGTATGTCGATTGGCGCACAATGGGAGAACAAGTTTTTGGGACAAATCAACTTGGTGTATTCAATTCTTAACGAAATTTGCTAATTTTTTTGTTAGTTCAATTATTCAGCAACGGATACCAGTAAGGCAAGGTGGAGTAAAACATATATTTTTTGTACCACAATTCGAAAGTATGGGAAACACTAAAAATTATTAACTTATGAATTATGAAAAAAGATGAAAAATGGATATACTACGGCAACCCAAAGAAGAGGAAATTGTTGCAACCACCTGCTCGTGCTTCAGCATTGGCAGCCAGGTCGAATATTTATGCCAATAAATACCTTCTGCATGGATCAGTATGATATCCTAGATTATGAGTTGGTTAATCCGAACGAAACCATTATTTTGGCTCTCTACAGAATACAATTGATGAGACTGAGCCGTGTACTCAAAGAAAAACGCACCTACTTTAGTCAAGAAACGACAAATTTGTTCTATTCTATTCGAAACCTTAGAAGACCTCCAGATTTTTCCCCATGCAATTATCTGCTTTTCAGGTCATATAAAGAAATCAAAAAAAAGGGGTCGATTCTTGGATACCCAAAAAAAGATGATTCTATTGACAGAAAGATGGGAAAAGTTGTGACTAGAGATGGGCAATATTTGGAATAACACATATGAGTAATATGTCATTTTTCACAAAATTGAGCATTTACAAATTTTAATAAAACTGGCGGAGGCTTATTTGTATTCCCAATAATATGTTTTAAATTATTCATACGGAAAGATACTGTTCTGTAAAGATTTATCACTTTACATATAGTTTATTTTCTGCCTCTAATCTGCTTATAAATATGGATCGATATGAGCCAAATTATGAATATAATCTCATATATGATACGGCCGAAAGCCATCAAAAATGGACAACGATTCACAAAGTATACCCCGAAGAACTTTAAAGTTGGCGACATGGTCGCCACAATGAAGGATGATCTTGGCCCTAAAGAATGAAAGATGAGCAGAAAAGAGAAGATTTATTTGGGACTCTATATAAAAATGAGGCCAATCAATTGCGGTTATTTACATGAGTCTCGTCGCAAGGCCTTACTTATGGTGTGCCATCACACATGGGACTGGTTTCTCTTCTTCTTTTCCTTTATATTTTTCTTTCTTTTTTGCGACAGCCAGCCCTTTTGTGGTACTCAAACTAATCCCGAAAAGATGAGTCGAAGTACCTTTGAGATAAGAAGCAAGTCCCCTTGGACTCAGCCAAAGTACCTTTGAAGTCACTTGGTATGAAGTGAGCTTCATCCCGGTTAGAAGTGAGACCTATATAGGACACCTCAGATGGACAATGAATAGTGTTTTCCAAGCTGCTGTCTTACCTTCAGCAACGCAACTTGAAGCAATGCAAAAGCACTGAAAATACATGTTCGGGCAACCACAGCCAGCACGATGTTCCCACAAGGGGTCCAACGCCACGCCAGACAAGAACAATGTTCCTGGGGCCCCTGGTCTCCTGTGCTACCAGAAGAGAAGAACATTCTGGTCTGGGTTTCGCAGACAAAAGCTGCTCCAGTTTTTCTATATCATACCTCCATCATATACGCCATAAATTGTCAATGTCCGAGGAGAAATATCGACACAACAATGAATGTCATGCTCTTCTAGACTGTTTACCACATCTCTCTACGAAAAAACTCCATGGTCGTACGACTATGAAAATAAATCTTCCGATATCTCTCTACGGCTTCTCTATAAGCGATCCTGTTGCCAGGGGAGAGTATTATGAGACCAGTTGCAAAACTACCCTTCATGTTTTTTTCTTCCCTGTGTCGTCTTTGTTCTATCTTTTCTTAACATAATGTCAACCCCTTCCCGCCGTCTTGCCGCAAACCGGCCTAGCAGTTTTGAAGTGCAGGAAACCAGTTGTAGGTTACGCCTACACATCCGCTAGGAATCTCCAAGCCTTAGGAAGCCATAAATGCTGCTTTAATTGCTTGGCGGAGTCCCATATGCAGCAGTCGGGAAGGGTGCTGAGAGCGTCTGGTTGAGAATCAAGCCACAAGATGCAACATCTTAGATCCAAATGGAAGCGGCAATGGTCATAAAAACGAATCCAGCGGCAGTGGTAGCTGCCCCACCAACAATTCAACTCAACAAAAAGCGAGTCAGAAGAAGCAGAACCCAAGTCGTAAAGTGGCTACAACCCTCAACTAAAACCCCCGCCAGTTCTCCTGCCAACACGAAACTTCGAAAGGTTCTCCAACTTCAATCATCGTCAAACATGTCCATCCAGGTCATTATTGTACTGTTTTTTTTTTTCTTTGTCAAGCCTGTTTGTTGAATTATAAAACACTGAATTCTCGTCCATCATAACGTAAGTGGCTTTTTTTCACCTGCCCAGGCTCAGTCTAACTCCTACTGGTCTCTACATTGTACTCCTTGCAAGGGGCGGAATGTTTTGCTGGATATTCTGAAAGTTTTAAGCCATTTTATGAATTATAAGTGCAAGCCTAAAAAGTATGATGAAGGAAAGAAAGTAGAATGAAATAGGCATAAAAACAGCAATTGAAGTCAAGACGTCGAGTATACTGGAAGGCAAAATAATCCACCGTAATAATATTAAATATTCCTCCGAAAACGAAGAACCCAATTTTTGTTTTTCTTTCAGTTCAAAACCCGGTTTGGATGATTATTTTATTCATCTCCTTGTAAATATGTGCCGTAAGGAATTCGGTTGTAAGTTTAGCTTAATAGAATAAAACGTTGCTCCATTTCATTGATATGCACTTGATCATTATTGACAATATTTGCTATGGTATGAATTTAGTTTGTTTTTTTTCTTAAGTCGTTTCTAAAGAATTTCTTTCAAATTCAATACTTAAATGTTTCCATATCCATCTCTTTCATCTCCTCCTACTCCTTTGCCATAGTGGTGGCCGACCATAAACGCAAATTATCTTTTTGTTTCCTACATTATTAACCACTTCATTAAGTGTTAATTTATAATTCATAAAATTAACTGGCTCTTTTTTTATCTACTTAATGCAAACAATTCGTTTGTATATTTCCACATTCACATTTGTCGTCCGTCAATGGCCAACCCACAATGAATAATCAGTCAGATTTCCTTAATAAATTTTCACAGTTTGTTGTTTGTTCTTGGCCATTAAAGACCAGTTGACACAAACGGAGGACGATAAACTCTACCTGTTTGCTCAAATTTAGCGTGAGTCAATAAATTTACTTTAAGCCGTTTGTGGTTCTTGCTGATTTTATTCTATCTCTCCAATTTTGCATTCAACAACGCCCCCTAGTTAGATGAACGTAATTGATATTTTGTATTTAGAGGCGTATTAGATAGATTATAGTCAAGATCAAGGCGAGTTGTAAACACTACCGAGTTGTGGTGGTATGATATTGTAGGAACAAATATTGAAATTGATGTAATACAACAATGATTCTTTACGTTTATTCTATTGACTGGCAACAGTGAGGCAGAATTTGAAAAATTGCAGTAAAACAGTGGTGCAGTGAAAAACGACTTAACTATCAGTTTCCAAACTATCAAATTAGGTGTTTTATAAAAAATTGCTATTATGGAAATTTGTTATAACATTGAAATCGCGCTTACACGAAAAATTGCTATATCTTGTGTACTACACCGAATTTTCGACTGGGAATTAGACCCAAATACGTGTCTAAATAAGGACAACAGTAATAACGAATAAACTCGACTTTGTTCCAACTGCACTTAAATCGTTTTTACCTGTGACCACACAGATATACGTATGTTGGGCAAGAATTGTCAGACTTTGATTGACTTTGGCTTCATTGCGTTTGGGGACAGGAAATCAGAAATATTTCAAAATGATTTCGTCATTCCTGTCTTCGCATTTGATACAGAATAAACATTAATACAGTTAATTTACAGGTGTTCATGAAAAATTCTACCCTTTGTCTTGATTCGAAAGGAACAATACTGTCAGCATCATGAGATAAATTTTTGGCATCGGTATTACAATTTTGCATTCGACGCCTTAGTGTCTAAAGTTCTTTAATTTTGAATTCTTTTTGATTGCTATAGTGCACAAAATATCATAGCCGGAAACGATGAAATAAGTAATTGTGTTTAGAAAAAAGTATTTTTCGAGATCTGCTCGCTGTCCAACATACTTAACTTGTGGTGAGGATTTATCGTAATTGGATCAGCGATACAGACGTTTACACAACAACAATTACCTAATTTTACGTGGGTCTCGCTTTGGAAGCCTTACTCACGGTGTGCCATCACACATGGGACAGTTTTTTAACGTGTTTGCGATAGCCAGCGCCCCTTTAAGGAACTCATACTAATCCCGGAAGGATTAGTCGAAGCTCCTTTGCGATAAGAAGTATATCCCCCTGGAAAATTTCCTCAGGGCTTGCTTCTTATCTCAGTCAAACTGCCTTTGAAGTCACTGGTATGAAGTGAGCTTCCTCCCGGTTAAGAATGAGGCCTATATAGACACCTCAACCTACTCGACGAAGACCAGTATTTTCCAACACGTGTTTGGGCAACCACAGACAGCACGATGCTCCTCCCACAAGGGGTCCTACACCACGATCAGGCAAGAACAAATAGTTCTTGGAGCCCCTCATCTCCCGTGCTACCAGAAAATAAAAACCCTCTGGTCAGGATTTCGTACCTCGCACGGAACTGGTCGTCCATCGTATACGCTTGCACGAAACACTGGCATGCACCTACAAAAGGTTGCAGCTACACGCCCTTGTACTCTGCAAGCATATATCTACAGGAAGGTGTTTATACGGAATAGATATAGCAATACAATTTTTGATTTTTTTATTGATTCATTTGGTGCAAGACAATTATGAGTAAAAAATATTATCGGCCAAACGTCAAAACTTCGACATCTCTGCACAGTTGTTCCTTGACTTCTTCGACAATTTACTTTATTACATCGATGAACTCTTGCTGACTTGTTGGTATAGACATAGATAGTATTTTTGAGTTAACCCATAGGAAGAACTACTAAAGCTATCTAGTTGAACAACTTCATTGTTTTGGGAGGAGTGACTTGTATTTACTAGTACAGAGTTATCCATTTAGGAGTTTTAAAACTGCCCACCTGGCAAGGCTGTCAGCTATTAAATATCTCTCATGTGAAGTGAAAGGTTTGACATTTACGAACATGGATCGTTTAACAACCAAAGAACGCATAAAAATAGTTAAAACTTACTATAAAAGTGTTGATTCAAACGTGGGCCCTTTTAGTGCATTACGGGGTGATAAAGGTCGTCATAATCGACCTACTGTGCAAGGAATTGACAGGATTATAGGCCTGTGCATTTCTCATGATGTAGAGTTCCTTCAAACACTATCATAACTTCCTCCGACCTCTTCTCTAAACTGTTTACTATTGTTTATTTGTGTTCTCGTTCTAGTCGTGAGTGGTTGAAGCGTTAAAAAAATTGTTTTTAAAGTGGGAAAAATGAGCGAAATAGAGCATTTTAGGCATATTATGCTGTATTAGTTCCGAAAAGGAAAAACGGTTACTGAAGCCAACCGAAAATTAAATTCTGTTTGTGAAGGAAACGGACCAAATGAAAGAACTTGCCAGAAATCATTTAAACGATTCTCTACGGGCAACTTCTCCGTAACGGACGCTCCCAGATCACGACGAAGTGAGAGATTTAATTATTGTTAATCCCCATGCAACAGTTAGGGAAATAGCTGAAATAATCAAAAAATCAGTCTCTACCGTTCACGGAGTCATAAAAGAGACCGGATTTGTGAGCAACCTCGATTTGTGGCTACCTCACACTGCCTCACTGAGGCCTCACACTGCCTTGCGAATCCGTCAGAAACTGTCAGAGCCTGGGTGGGAAGTTCTACCTCACCCACCGTACTCCCCAGACCTCGCCCCGTCCAACTATCACATATTTCGTAGTCTGAGCAACCACTTGAAGGATTTGAATTTCCATAACGACGAGGAAATGAAAATTCGAATTGAACGCTTTTTTCAGAAAAACCACGCGAGTTTTATGAGAGAGGTATTAAAAAGATTCCAGAGAGGTGGAAAGAAGTTATTAAAAAAGGGAGAGATTATATAATAGATTATAATAATTGTTTTCTTATACATTTGTAAATAAATTTCTTTTAAAAACCGAACGAACTTTTCGAACCACCCGATACATAATGAGCTTCTATATAACTTCTTCTTCTTCTTCTTAGGTGGCGACCGGAATACACATCCTTATCTATTATACGCCGCCCGTAGAAATTTACTTCCAAGCGCTTCGATCTTCTGCGCTTCTCCTCCAATTCGTCACACCAAACTTCGACAGTATTTCAAAAACCTGGTCCTTCCAACGGAGTTTTGGTCGTCCTCTTCAGCGCCGTCCATCGAGTTCGTTGTCGAAAACTTTCCGTGCCGCAGCATTTGGGTCCATCCGTACAACATGACTGTACAACACAACCGTCATGAACATCAGGATCAGGGGCGTTCAGTTGTAGTAGTTGTGAGAGTTTGGTGGGAAGGTGGAGTAGTGACTATCTCAGGGGTATGCATCCTAGCGACGTCGAGCTTCCTTTGTGCCTGGTTACGAATATTTTTCGCTCTGCTCAATCTCGTGCGTACCTTAGCTGCAATCAGGTGGCGATCCGAATTAATATTAGCATCACGAATCACAAGCACGTCCATGACACTAGAAGCATGCCTTCCGTCTATTACCACATGATCAATTTGATTACTCGTGATTCCTTCTATATAACATTTAAGCTTTATTCACGTACAGTGTCGATACGCCTATAGAAGTACCCCTCCTTAAAGAATACTTTTAGATTTTCTCCAATTAAATTAATTAAAATCCCCTCTACATTTTGTTGTTTATGGAAGATATGACAGTAGAAATAACAATTCTTCTTACTAAAAACCACTGAGATAAGGTAATAGCATGCCAGTCATTCAAACGTCTCATTAGAGAGCTTTCTTAAACAGCATACATATCAAACCAATTAAAATGCCTTGGAATTCCCAAATAAAAAAGTTATCTACTTAACTTTATTGCTCCTTAGGTAGCGAAAAGGCAAACACACAATGAATTTAAAGTTTTGGTTCAGTTTCAGGGGAATTTGCTGGTTATAAAAAAGTTAGGCAGAATAATTTTTGAGCATTTTTGCATGGGAGAGGTTTGAACAATTCAGAGAATAATCGACTGCTTATAAATCTTCATCGCATTTAGCTTAATCATATGAAAATTTTTGAGAAACATAGAGCAAAAATACTTGTCTATTTGTTCTGCATAGCATCCTCCAGTGCATGTCCAATTTCAATAAAGTTTGGGCAAATTGTTGCTTACTTGTCCGTCCGTAATGGTTACTACAAAGGTCAAAGCCAAATGATTTGTTCATTCAAGTTTTGAACCCACATTGTTAGGCACACAAACCATAACTGCTAATTGGTAGCGTCATTTGCGCTCAATGGGTTTTATATAGGAAAAAAGTATAGAAATTTCAGTCAAGTGAAGCGACTTACACGCCCTGTCACCCAATGTCCTTCTTTCTACTCTGGTGGAAAAGTGTGCGTAAACCATGACAAATCATTAGATAATTATCAGAAATTTGTCTGAATTAAAGAAGCAAAATTTAACTCTAATAAAATCTTCTCCTTATAAATTATAGGGGAACCATAGATTTTTGCTAAATTGGACAATTCGTATATATGATAATCTAAGGGGAGTGGCAATAGTCCATTCGCATTCGCCTATTATAGTAATTTGTGTGGGAGGTACTAAACGGGGATGATTACTTCGCCGATTTTACCAACCATTGTAGAGTAAAATCATGGACAAAAATCAAGTTGGCTGCTATCTAATAATTATAAATAAAACTGAAAAAAAACTAAAACAGAAAATCGATCAATTTGCGTGGAAGCTACCAGAAGAGCTGCGATCATGCTGTCCATTTTTATTCTCAGGCCTCACTTTAGCAAACATTTAACATGCACCAAATTTGAATTCAGTACAAATAAATAAAAGAGATAATTTTAAGAATAAATGGATTAAATTGATCATTTGTGCAGAAGTTACCGTAAGGGGCGCGGATAATCGACTGATTTTTATAAATTTTTTCCAAATATAATGTTATGAAACAATAAGGTGGACAAAAAGTTCGACTAATGTAAACTACAAATTATGAATCACAGGAACAAAACCGAATTTTCGAAAATCTGTCATTTTATATGGGAGGTAGCGGGTGGGGCTGGCCATAATTACCCATTTGCAAACCCCGGCTAAAATATGGCCAAGTACTAGGCTGTGCCAAATTTTAAAAAGTTTAATAAAACTTTATAGCAGTTATAGTTTCTACCACACAGCCAGTTAGCTGGACAGACGGACAAAGTTCAATTGGCTTAGAAAGTTATGAAACACATTTGGTCAAAGGATACTTGATACTTTAAATTATTCCTTATGGCTGTTGGACATCTGTCGTATCAAATTATATACGAGTATACTTTCATCTTCTCCGGTGAAAGTATAAGAAATTCTCCTGCATGAGTAGGATATGGGAGAATTTTTCAACATTCGGCGATTTTAAATGCATTCTATTGTTAGACTCATTTCACGGAACCTACAGTTGAGCGACGATTCTGAACATCAGTTTAAAAAACTTTTACTCGAAGTGTTCGTCGGGCTAATTGAGGCAACTCCTAATCAAGGAACGATATGTGGTTGTTTCGAGGCTCGAACCACTATCGTACTTATGATAGTAGCATGCTCTATGCAAAGTACCAGGGCCGATTAACGATTTTCATATACCTGACCATATTTGTGTAAAGTCCATGTTTCAACGGGGTGGATCCACTGGATATGACTTTTCCATACTCCATGGTACAATCGAATCAATCGGATCAACCAGACCATCAACAAGAAATTTTGACGGCCTTCTGTTAAATACTAACTTTTATCGCAGTAGATTCTATACAGCGATTGCGTTGGCTGGATCATGTTGTGCGGATGGACCCAAATGCTGCGGCACGGAAAGTTTTCGACAACGAACTCAATGGACGGCGGAGAAGAGGGCGACCAAAACTCCGTTGGAAGGACAAGGTTTTTGAAATACTGTCCAAGCTTGGTGTGACGAATTGGGGGAGAAGCGTAGAAGATCGATGCGCTTAAATTTTTTTCTACGGGCGGTGTATAATAGATAAGGACGTCTATTCCGGTCGCCACCTAAGAAGAAGAAGATTCTTTGAACTAATATATTGAAATCAATAACTGGCGATTAAATTACTATATTGGAAGCACATAAGCAATAATTTAGTCCCCTCATGTACTATCTTCAACAAAATTCCTGGAATTCTTTTAGCGGAATCGAAATCTGAAAACTCATGTCCTCGACGATATTTTCGCATATGTGTTACGATATTTTCAATGTGTTAATATGATTGCCAATCAAATTTTGTAAAGCTTTTTTATTTTCCATTTATTTGGTTTGATACATTATTAGGACTCTAAGAATGTTATTCTGTCATAGTCTAAAAATAAAAAATATTGCACGATATGTGGCAATACTTGCATTTAAAGAATTAATGGATGGAGCATACAAGGTTCTTAGCATGTATCTAGTATATGAAAATTTGATTAACTATTTGCATAAAAATGATCAACAGGTTTAGACTGAGATTAAATAGAACAAAAAACTGACAGAAATATGAAGTAGTTAGTTAGAAGTAGTTAGTTCTTTCCTGCTGAAGTATTAAAAGAGAATTTCGTTTAAAACTAGCAATAATACTAATAATAATGGTAATGGTTACGTTTGGTATGGTATAAATAATTAGCGATAGGTGGCACTCGGGTCGCTTCAATGCGTATGATTTAAATATGACATAAAGCATTACAACTCTATAAAGCCACGTTGTGCTCTAAATAACTTTTATATTAATACCAATGGTATCGTTTGGTAAGCACTTTTGGGGTATTTTTATTATAGTAACTATAATTACACTGAAATATATAAATATATATGCATTCATTACTACATTACTATCATGAAGGTACAGGTATAATAAATGTGGAGATTTGATTTGCATGATTGAATACCATTTTCATTACATCATTCAAATTCTCTTTCAAAATCCAACATTTGAATAATGCATGAATGAAGAATTGTTTTTATAACAAAAAATTATTATTATATCAATAGTAGCAGAAGCCATATCTATACTTAAATATAATTCGCCTCTATATAATTAGGCAAAGCAAAATCAATAACAATTTCATACTCTTCCAATTAACAGTAAAAACATTACGTTTGTTTTAAATACTTCCTAAATTGGCTGGCTCAAAATAAGTTAAAAATTACATTTAGGAAATATTAGCAAGTTGGAGCTTTTTATATTCTTTTTATGCAGTAAAGATAGGAAGTTTGCGTAAGACGCAATATTATTCAGGCCTTTATAATTAATAACATTTTGTTGGCCACGAACATTTAAATGTTGCTAGAAATATTTTGAAGCATTCGTATAAAGAATTTAGTACTACTTTTTTAACAATTTCCAGAAATTCTCGGAACGAAGTAATAAGTATGCGAAGTGGCATCAAATACTGAATTTGACAAATATCTAATTTAATGTCGCATTGTAATTCAAAAGTAATTTTCTCATACATTCGGTAAAAACTCCAAATTTCAAACAAAGAAAAGAGTGATCTAGTATAAACTTTTATTTGTGTATAATTTGTCATTCCGTTTGCAACAAAATAATTAATTGGATCTTATAAGAATTGATTTTTTTCCGTACTCGATTGCTTTTGATCCCCGTTGGTTCCCTTTACTCCTTTTTATTTATGTTAAGGATTACAAATATTGTATGTATTTTTTGTCGTTACTTTATTAAAAAAATAAAATAAAAATGAAGGAAAATAATAAGCATCCCTCGTTGTCCACACCAAAATAGGAAAATATGGAAAATTGGGAAACGAACCCACCAACTATGATATCGACTTCATTTCTGAGAAGTTTATAAAGGGTTTGGACAAGATGTTGTCTCTCAAATGGCCATCGCTAACACACAAATGTTAAAACGAAAACGTAATATCAAATAAATAATAAATAAGGAAATAAAATAAGAAATAAATAAACAAAGAGCTTTTGTACATTCAACGGATGCATTCACTATGCAATGACTTCAACGTTTCACAAAAATTAAAGAAATCGCACAAATAAATGTCACTAAAATAAAAATAGTCGTTTATAATATAATACAATTAAAAGTTAGGACACTGCTTCACTTTTGAGATTTTATTCTATATTTTTTTTTTTAATTTTTTTATTCCAGCGATTTTTTTGTGAAAATTTGTTGATGGCAAATTGATGTACTCACTTGTTATCTGTCTCTATATGAGGTGAAAAACTATAGTATTTTCGGATTATGTGGAATATGTCCCTTTGCCTAACCCCCTCAGAAACTATTAAAAATTATGTAATTTTCTAGTCCAGACGCTTCGTTTCCAAAACAAGCTTTTGGATTTTCATCAGCTTAGCGCTTTTCATAGATAAACTTGTTGAGTGGGAAAGTTCAGCAAAATATTAAGATTATTTAACTTTATTCATCACTGCAGAGAATCTCTTGAACAAGGAAATTCAATAGAAATTTCAATTTTGACAGTTAACGCTCGCCGACATTTATTTTTATGCAGACTTATTCAAATGTCAAAGTGAACAATATTTATATGAAAGCATTTCAATACGAATACTTTCATGCGGAGCTCTAATATTTATACACTTGATCGTCGTAAAATTCTGTAGATTTGGCTATGTCTGTTGGATCGTCTGATCTAAGGCCGAACCGCTTGGACTCAACGTCTTAGGCAAGCAAAGTTGTAAATTGAATAAAATTGATTCAGTTGGAAAAACTTTTCCATTCAAGAAGATGGACATCTTTCAATATTTCTTCAACAATTTTATCAGTTATGAGGTAAGTAAATTAATAATATGATAACAGTTGATAGATAAACCTAAGAAACGTCCTATTTCAAATACTCGTATATAAAAATACAAATTCCCCTGCATCCCATAAATGAGATATGTGAAAGCTTCTCATATTTAGCGAGCTTCCACCCATTCTATTTTGGGAAGCATTTACTAGACTTATCAATTACTCCACTACTCGAAGTCCTCGTCAGACATATTGCGGTGACCGTCGCTAAAATAATGATAGGTGGCTGTAAGAGAAATTAAACCCAGCATCATGTGAACTATAGTCGTGTTACTTCAATCACTATTTCAAATATATATTTCTTAAATAATTATTGATATATACTAAAGAGTCCGAATTTTCACAGAAAAGTCGGCATGCATGTTATGTATAAAACGATGGCTCTTTTGTCTTTATGGACTGCAGATATTACTAGTGGGCGAAATCGGTCCGGAGAAGCAAATTTTCTCACACGAGGGCTTAACCCTTGGGTAGAGGTTTAACTGTTCATGCAGGCAAAGTTAGGTTTTTCACGATTTTTTAACAATTTTATTACCATTTACTTGTTATTGCATCGTGATAGCTGAAAGGTATGAAAATTATTCCAAATCATATATATTTTAAGGGGTCGTCCTACGTGTGAGCGTTGTTGTCTAGAAATAGCAAAAAATTATAAACTTTTACTGGAAAAATGGCAAAGTCGACACAATTTAGATGTAATTTTTAACAAAACCACTTATTTGACTTTTAGTCTATATTCTTTAAAATAAAATCACAAGTTCTAATACTTTTATCATTTATGTGTTATATATGAATATTAAAAGCAGTATTATGAGTTATCAGCGATGAAGCTCATTTCTCATTCGGTGGTTACGGCAGCAAGCAAAATTCTCGCATATGGGGCTCAGAGAATGCAGAATTGATTGTGGGAAAGCTAGTGTTTGGTGTACATTATGGTCTGTAGGTAGCATTGGACCGTAGTTTCTTCGAAAACTACCTCAAAAGGATCCAATACTATAACCAATCCAGAGGCGGCCATTTAAACGACATTGTATTTCATTAAACATGGCAAGGTTCAAGCATTATTGTGAAATAAAAGTTTGGTCGAAATCATAACTTTATGAGCGTTTTATTGAACTTTTCTTGAAACCGAAATATGAATAGCGCTATACAATGGTAACTGACAGATACGGGAAAGAAATTATACACATTTATACACACATCGTCCTCATGGCAGACGTATGAGCTAAAAGTTATAATTTTAAAAATATTGCATGATTTAGTTTTTATTAATTGCTCTGAAACAAGTTTAGTTTTTTTAAAGCTCCTAGAAAATATTTCTAGCCCGGAAAAAGTGCTAGTTTTTTTTGTAACCATTTATTGTAATCTCCTGATAAAAAAGTTATTGAATTTTTCGAAAATATTAATAATAATAAAATAAATAATAACAAAAAAATATTACTTGAAAGAAGTGACTAGAACTGCGATTAGAAATGAAGACAAATTTGTAGAAATTTCCATTTTATCATTTCATAATTTCTATGAAATTTCATCAAGAGTAATGATAAAATACATTGTTTTCCAAAATATTTCTAGTTCTCTCATAGTGCAAACCAAAAACATGGTTAGCAAAATATGCACTCAAGTGTAAAGATGATATTCGTTTTTTCTTCCTTTACACATTTGATCTCTACAAATACTTAATAATTGGAAATTTATAACGTTTCAAACCTGTAATTAATAGCTCTCAGCCATCATCAATGAGAATTTACAAACGATTAATTGTGATTTGTAATTAATTTGTAATTTATGTATCTAAATATCTACCTGTCAAGAGGAGAAGAGGTTAGATGTTGAACGTTTTTATGACTTTTGAGTTTTGATACTCGCAATTCGTGTTACGATGTAGAGGTTGTTAAGAAATTGTGACTGTGTTTAAGTATTTGCTTTTATTGTTATTGATGTTATAACGAAATCTTAGGAAATTGTTTTATAATCATCAGCTGCATATGAGGTGAGTGAACATTTTATACTTGAACAATTTTTGTAGTTTATAAAAAATAAGCAATTTTCATTACAACCCATGATTGGAACAGGAAAGTACTTGTAGTTTTTATTGCATTTGTGCAATATAAGCTACTCAGCTATCGACCTTTGATCGCCCATACCGAATATGAACCTTTGTCTACTCAGCATTCTCTGCCTCTACAAACTGAGGAATTTTACTTAAGTTCAAAAAATAAACGAACGCCTTCAAAATACTTCTTTAGTCAGCATTTTTTTGGCTTAGCTATGAATTTAGTAAAATTTTTGAAATCTATACAAAATACCATAATTTAATGACGAATTAATTCCATCTGTATTTAATAACTTGATGATTTATTTAAAAGTTTTCATTTAATCGGATTAACTTAGCGCCTTATCTTCCCAACATTTTTTCGAATCTTTTACTTTGTATAAATCACATAAATCACTCTTTTGATTTCAAAAAAGCTATTCGAAAAAAAGAAAAAAAAAACTAAATAAATAAATAAAAACATAATTCCAAACTAATTGCCAGTGCAAATTCCACCTGTGTTAGATACTACATGTTTAAATCATATTGGTCAGATTGTCAATAGAAATTAGAAGCTAACGAAAAAAACAACCAAGCAGGTGTGTACTCAAAATCAATCAAATACGAAAAAATGTATACGAATAAACTAAAAGCAAATTCACAAAAAAAAAAAAAAAAACGATCACTGTAAAATATAGAAGATAATAAATTTAAAATGAGCAGTGAATGAATTGTATAGCACGATGAATGATATAATGAAATAAATTTAGAAAATTTGAATAGCACATACTGGGAGAATTTCGAATATAGCACAGTTAACAGTAAAAAAAGCCTGGTTAATATCTCATTGCCTATAGTCATCACTTTTGAGTATTATTAATTTCTTAGTAATAGTTCTTCGAATTGAAGAAATTGCCATCGAACGTTTTTCTTCAACAAATTTGTGATAAATTTAGAAGTGACGCCAAGCGACTACAAATACTGGCGCTTCCCAAAGGTGAAGCTTTTAAAAGGTTTGTCAATCTTAGTCGTGGTTGTACATCCCTTGTCAAGCCAAGAAGTTACTTCGAAAATTCCTCCTAATTTGTTGTTACAAGACATCAATCTCACAGCCAAACTCCATGTTTTACCAGTTAGTAGAAATAAAATTGTTTATAATGCAGTTTATATGATCTTAAATTGGAAACAGTTTTTCTAAGCATGTCAAGAAGGTCCTTCAAACATTGCTTTTAATTTGCTGTCGCAAACATAATTGCTCTTAATCAGCCCCAAACTACCTATTGTGATTTACTAGACAGACAGAACTACATTTAATAAAGTTTTGTTGATCCTAACACTGGAAACAATTTGTATAATCGGTTTCAGTACAGTACTATGTCCAAAAGGTAAGACCACTTTTCATTTTAAATAACTCGGGTATGTCGAATATCACAAATATTTTTTTAAGTTGGCAGCATAGTGGCAGAAATATTAGACAAATTTCACATCGCAAATGCCATTAGTGTTTGAGCAACGTTTGCTTTTGTACGATGAAAAAAATGGTTTCGTTAACATTTACAATGTAATGATTTTGTTGAGCAAGGAGATTGCGTTAAATTTTGTATTCGAAATGATGCTCAAAAATCGTGGATTAACAGTTATCGACATTGCTGATAATATTAACATCTCAAACAGATCGATCTACTCCGTTTTAAGAGATATTTTGGGCTTTAGATACCAGTGGATACGAGTACGTTATAAACCCTATTATTTACGCAGATGATACTCTGGGCTTATGCTCTAAAAACAACCGACCAATCGTGACATCGGTAAAATAATGTCAAAAATAATTTTCTGACATATTTCTTCGATTGCCGTGGTAAGCAAAAAAAAACAAAAAAAAGAGAATATTATAATATTTGAGTGTTACCTTTTGCATGAACAATTTGATGATTTAGCACTTCTGGCTATTTCCTAATTTTCTAATTTCCCATTTAGAAGAATGGTTTTGAGCCTTTTGCAAAGCTCAAAAAAAGAATCGAAATAACAATGTCATTTAAGCGGCTGCCTCTGGATTGGTTGCAGCAGTGGATCCTTTTGTTTTGTTTCCGACCACTTTCCGACATTTCGGGCGGTATCTCGGCGATAACTTGACAAATTTTGGTTGCAAAATGCTAGAACGTTTGGGGATTATCCGCGTAAACACTGTCTTTGACATACCCTCCCCCCAGAAAAAATCTAACGGCGTCAAATTGCATGATTTGACGTTTTCGGCAAAACGTGAAATTACACTTTCTGGAAACTTCTCATGCAAGCAAGCCAAAATCGGTTGTGTTGTATGACTCGTGGCACCGTCTAGTTCAAATCACATATCGTCCAGTTCATAATCTTCAACTGCAGGCCAAGCAAGGTCGGTTATCATACGGCCATATCGTTTTGAACTGAAATTGGGATTATCCGCCACACTTTCAGTAACAGCAGCGATATTTTCGCCAGTGCGTACATTGCGATGGTGCACAGGCCCGATCACATCTGTAGCGCTTCTAGCCTCTTCAAATTTCATTATAATCTTGCCAATTCCTTCCACAGTAGGTCAGTTTTTGACGACCATAATTACCCCGTAATGCACGAAAAATGTCCATGTTTAAATCACCACTTTAGTGGCAAGTTATACCTATTTTTATGCGTTGTTCGGTTGTTAAACGATCCATATTCGTAAATGCCAAACCTTTCACTAAATAAATAACGCTTTAGATGACAGGTATTTACCAGCTTGAAACCACTAAATGAATGAGCCTTCTGTATATGGCAAATATTTAAGGAAATCGTAAATTTTATTCTAATTACTTGTTCTCAAGGTGACTATCTCTAGGTATATATTTAGATACCCAAACTTTGTTTTTTAGTTTTTTTTTTTTATCGATATTTTTCTTTAAGTGTATTATACTACGTATCGCTTGAAACAGTTGCTAATGTTTTTACATCGTGTGTTAACACACAATAATAATCAATTATTGCTTGACAATAACCAAACATTAAATGCAAATTCTTGCTGTGAAGGGGAGAGGCAGGGGCACTCCCGCCAGCGATTTGCTTACTGTTTTAACATCTCACCAAGCTGTGAGATCATCTTTTGAATCTCCACATTTTAGTTCCTAAGAACTGAACATTTTAATTTGTGTTCGCTGATGTTGTCGCTTCATATTGATTGCGATTTCGCGTTTTTGTATTCATAAAATTTAACAACAACTCGGATTGAATTGAATGAGAGATATTTTTTGTACAACTACGCCCACAATTGAGGCGCTTTTTCTTACTTTGTCCGTATTTTAAGTGTAGTTTCAACGACGTAATCGAATGGAGTGAGTGGAGGGAAAATACAAATTTAATTTGAATTTACTCATAATAAATGCGATCAGCACATCGAGTTATTGTTGAGGTTTTGCTCTATTCATGGAGTGTGATTTGAAGGCGTTTAAAGGTCGTTTTATTATCGCTTTACTCGATACATTGTTGCAGTTTTCGAATGAGAGATTTCTGAATTCTCAGACAGGCAGACTGATGGCAGTATTTAAGTAAGTATTTAAGATATGAATTTTTCAATAGTTTGGATGTTTCACTAAACATAATAATTAAAGTTCAGTTTATTTCGAACACACGCAGATGTCAATGTGTTCGTATGAAATCATCACTTAGTTATCTGTCAAGATTTAATTTATGGACTTCCAGTTTATGATGTGGCCTCGTCGTAATTTTTTTTTTTTTTTTTGCAATTTTAAATGGATTTTGCACCGTCTATTTGCCAGTATTATTAACACATTTGTCAAACAGGAAAAAGATATATAAATAATTCCTTAAACGTAATTTGCTAATTTTTGTAAAAAAAAAAAAATATTAACCACATGAGTCGGAAGTTCTCATCAATTGACAAGACAAGCCCGCAAGTGACAACAGTGGCAAAGGGTCCCATCGAGGGCGAGTGAGAAAGGGAATTTCTGACGAAAGAAAAAAAAAGACATTTGTACAGGTCTTCCAACAAGACTAATTAGCTATGGAAGTACACAGTAATCAGGTAGGGGTAGTATGATAATTAACGACATCAGTAAGGAACAAATGTTCTTGCATGGATTAAATGTTTTTTCGTATCACACTGTGGTCAAATTAAGTGATACGAGGTGTGTTCCAAAAATAAGGTGAATTTTCATTTTTCTGAAAAATATTTATTTATTCATCAATTCCTATTTTATCTCTTACAAAGTAGTCCCCCTCAGACACAATGCACTTGTGCCAGCGTTTTTTCCAATCTTTACAGCAGTTTTGATATGCACTTTTTGGTATATCCTTCAGCTTTTTCAGCGATTCGGTTTTTATCTCGTCAATCGTGGCAAAACGCCGTCCTTTCATGGGTCTCTTCAATCTTCAAGAAAAAGTCGCAGAGGGCCAAATCTGGTAAATACGATGGCTGAGGCATGATAAGGGTATCGTTTTTGGCCAAATAATCCCTCACAAGCAAAGATGAGTGAGCAGGTGCATTATGATGATGCAAAAGCCATGAAATTTTTTTCACAATTCCGGGCATTTTTTTGTATTGCTTCACGCAAACGGCGCATAACTTCAAAGTAATACTTCTTATTTCCAGTACAACCTTGTGGTAAGATCTTCTCATGGACTACGCCATGGTAATCGAGAAAACAGTGAGCAGAACCTTGACATTTTATCAAACTTGGCGTGTTTTTTTTTTTTTTGGTCTTGACTCTCCTGGACTCTTCCATCGGAACGATTGGGCTTTGGTTTCGATGTCATAACCAAATACCCATGATTCATCATCAGTTATGACCCTTTTAAGCAAATCTGGATCATCTTTGACATCATTTAACAATTCCTAAGCGATGGTCATGCGACGTTGTTTTTGGTCAAAATTCAGCAATTTTGGAACGAACTTCGCTGCCACACGCTTCATGCCCAAAATTTCCGAAAAGATTGCATGGCATGAGCCAGCTAATATGCCGACATCATCAGCAACTTCTCTAATTGTGATTCGACAATTCTCCACAACAATTTTCTTCACTTTCTCAACATTTTCATCGCTTGTTGATGTGCTGGGGCGTCCAGAGCGAGCGCCGCCATTAACATCTTCTCGACCTTCTGTGAAAAGCTTTTACCACTTGTAAAATTTTTTTTTTGACTCAGAGTACTCTCACCGTATGCCACTGTCAACATTTCAAGTGTTTTTGAGCAGTTAATTCCATTTTTTACACAAAATTTGATGAAACTTCTTTGATGGATTTTTTTCGATAGCAGAAAATTGCCGAACATGCAAAACACTTGTCTTATTTATGCCTCTCACAAACAAACTAAACATTCTGTGTAGACAAAATCGTAAACATATCTTCGAGACGAGTGTACCAACATAAAAAAATAATAATCGAAAGTCGAATGTACGTAGTCCGCGAAATTTGAAAATTCATCTTATTTTTTGAACACACCTCATAGTTATGTGACTTCGAGCAGTCAAGAAATCAACAGTTGCTGTTATAAATTATTAAAATTAAACAAAAAAAAACTAAAAATGAGAAAATAATTTTCGACTTTTGAAACCCGTTGTGCGGCTCCCATAACGTCAGTGGATCTGATAGCCATAATTTAAACTCAAATCTCAAAGTCAAAACTTAAGCCAGCTATGCTTCTGGGGAAATTCACCCAAATTGGTAAAGCTAGTATGATGATTTTTTCCCAAACCGAAGCTTGCATAAAGGATATAGGCGACAATTTGTTAGCTATATACGCGAAATAATCAGTTATTTCTCCTAAAAGAAACTCAAAATCTGAATGCGCAATATTATGAACCGATATTCTAGCATAGTAATTTGAAATTTTGAACTCATGTACCAAATACATTTAATTTTCGACGATCTATTGAAATCTGATTTCCCAGATTGTTTTTAAAAAATGACGAATTTTTCATTAAAGTTATGAAAAATAAAATTTTTTCTTCCATTTGTTTGCAAAATATAAATCACTCCCTAACTGATTTATCGTTTGGCAGTCATTTATTACTGGATTTTCAAACCATTTCCTTTTCCTTTTACCAACACCTACTGAGGTCTGTCATGTATTTTAATTGACTTTCGACAGAATTATTGTTTAATTTCAAACACGTCCATTTCCACTGTTATAGCGCACAGCATTATAATGTCTTACAAATTATTGCTTTTAATCCATTCGCTGCTTTTACCTATAAATTTTAATAGTTATGAGCAAAATTAAATGATTAACATCAATTAGTCGTGTGGGCTGAAAGAAAGAAAAAATACGAAATCAAATACAAAGTTCGGGATTTAAAGAGCTGAATGCTCTGACATCACATTAAAAATTTTTATATATGCAATTCATTCAAGCAGCTGGTGGATGGCATAGGTAATGACCTCATACCCTGTGTGTCAGGATGTTATAGCGCTACTAATTTAACTAGACTTTAAGGGAAGGCACTAACAGTCGGAATGAAATTAATTGAAGAACTCAGCAAACTATTTGCTATTCATGGAGGTGTGCATTCCACATTTTGAAAGCGGTGTAAGCACAAACTAATTGGGAAAACACAATGTACGAGTATGCAAACAATTTAGGGTGGAGCTTGTATTTCTTATTAAATACATTTCGTATACTAAGTGCTTTGATCACATGAAGTGAGAAGTGTAAATGAAAGTATTCGACGTTTTGAAGCTAGGATAATGTACAAAGTCTTTGAAATAAAAGGCCCTTATTAGAAGAAAAGATCATAAAATGCAACAGCAAAATGTTAATGAAAAATGCAGAAGGTAGCAGCTGTGGTATTACTTTAAGGGAAATTAATTTAATACGCCTTTTCAACGACATAATCGAATATACCAGAGATATTCTACATATGAGGGTGTTCTCAAAACTGATGCCAGTAGCTTGAAAAAAAAGTATTTTGGTGAAAAGTGGCAACCTTATAAAACACTTCAAAGCGCTACGTTATTCACTATTTTTACTTAAGCCATAAAGTGAATTTGTAAACATGGAAAAAATTTATCACTGTTATGTAATTCAATATTTCCATTTCAAAGGTCTCTGTCCAACCAATAAAAGACGAGCTAGATTCTACTCTAGGGAAGTCTGCTTCTTCGTTCATGACTGTAAAATATTGGGTAGCAGAGTTTAAACGAGGCCTTACGAGTTGCCAAGACGAACACCATAGTGGCAGACCAGTTGAGATGTAAACGCCAGACACGGTTAAGAAATCCACAAAATGGTATTGGATGGGGATGGGTGCCGCGCTTGTTTCTAATAGAGCAAAAACAGCGCCATAAAGATGTCTCAGTGGAGTTTGTTGGGTTTGGCGATGTTTCACCGCAATTAAACCGAATGTTTGCGTCAATTTATAACCACGGATGAGACGTGGGTCCACCACTTCGCGCCTGAGGCAAAGGAACAGTTAAAGCAGTGAACTGGAATGTTAGAATCGTGTTTAATGAAAGCAAAGACGGCTTCATCTGCAGGCAAGGTCATGGCATTTGTTTTTTGGGATGCGCATGGGATTATTTTTATCGATTACCTACAAAACATTATGTTTATTTTTTTGCAGAGTTTAGATGATGAAATTATGAAAAAGGCCGCATTTGGCGAAAAAGAATGTGTTGTTTCATCAAGACAATTCTCCAGTTCACACATTCACTATTGCGATGGCGAAAATGAATGAATTAAAGTTCGAATCGCTTCATTACGCACCTTATTCGCCAGATGAAGCTTCCTCGGACTATTTTCTATTTCCAACCTTGAAATAGTGGCTCGGTGGTAAAAGATTTGCCAACAATGAACAGGCGGAGTCTACGGTTGATGGCTATTATAAGGAGTTCGACAGTTCTTACTGTAAACAAGTTGTTGAATGTCGCTGGAAAAAGTGTTTCGAGTTAAATGGAGATTTTGTTGAAAAATAAAGAAAATTTTTCTCAGCTTCTTTCTGGCTTTTTTGTTAGGTGGGCTAGTTTTGGGACCGCTCTCGTACTCGCACCTTTCAGAGGTATTCTACATACACTCTTATTAAATTTTTGCAACAAACTGGCAAAGCAGCCTTTTTCTCTCTTAAGTTTCTAATTAAATGTTGGGAAACCTAGCTGTGACGGCGAAAATGGGGAGAGAAAACCTAAGAAAAACTATTCTAATATGCGTCCTTACGTTATGGAGATAAACTATTCGATTGTTTTGATATAAAATATTCGACATTCAAAAGCGGCTGGTAGTAAATATTTCTGCTTCTGATTTTAATTTATAAACATTTAAAAAATTAAATCAGGAATATTTCTGTGTAATGTAAATGATGGCATAAATAATGCATTTGAAGGTTTAAAAAATTGGGAAGAAATGGCTACAATGGAAATAGTAAAAATCAAATGTTTTACTTATAACCGTTAAAAATCTAGTCATACTTCAATTTTGGCAAGTTTTTAAATTTTTGAACGCCATTGAAATCACCACCTATCGCAGCATTTGCATGTTCCATTCGGAGAAACTGCAGAAATCCTTATATCTCAGAAACGAAACAACCAATCCCGAAAAAGGCTAAATTTTTGGGAAGGTTTTAATAGGGTTGGTCAAAATTGTGTACGTACGGTATATAAGGTTAACCAATCACATTTTGAATTGTCCAAGAGCTGTATTTTAAATCATATATTTTAAGCAAACGACCGCATGCTTTTGAGGTCTCAACTTTGTCTACATTTTTGGGAAGACTATACGAGTATCATATGCATCTATTATGGCATGAACATTTATTAAAATATTTTTCTGTCAGAATCTTCATCACTTTTATTTCGAGAACAAAGTTTACTAAACGCATGATCCGAGCAAAATTATAATGAATTTAGTGTAAATGAAGGAAACTTATGAAAATGGAAATATTCAGTTCAATTACATAATTTATATGAAACTAGCCGACCCGGCAAACGTTGCTTTGCCTTCAAATTTTATTTTTATTTGAAATGTTTCATGCCAATCGGTCTATTATAATAAGAAACGCCTATATTTGCAGAAGAACTTAAAATGTGTTCACTCAACCGAAATACAAAATTCTGTTTAAATACCGTTAGCAGGAGCAGAAATAATTGCTTTTTAATTTGTGGTTTGTATAGGAGGTACCACTCCCCATTGTCCAATCCCGCCCATATTTGCAGCAGCACTTAAGATATGTACACCAAACCGATGTACCAAATTTTGTTCAA